>CATIWR010067257.1:0-21864 GCA_949677035.1 Omphalea diandra | reverse complement strand
ATATATATATATATATATATATATATATATATATATATATATATATTAATTAAGTTAGGAATGAGGGTGGACAATCTATGTGAATTGAAGGTGGTGCAATAAGTATTTTCTATCTCATCATAAATATATTCAACTCCATTTTTACAATATGAATTGATATATTTTTAAATTGAACTGAACATCTTAAAAACAATTTAGAAATTCAATTTATACATTTTATTTACAGTTGAAATTCAGTGATATTGAAGAATATACGTAGTAAGTGGCAAAAGTTTTGGTTGCGTTATCTCCACCATTAAAAAAATATAAATTACAAATTTAGTGTGTGAATTTTTAAAATTTTCTATTTTGGTATTTAAATATTTATTTATTTAATCAAATATTTGAACTGATAAAATCAATTTCAATGTAGTGCTTTTCTCTAATTTAAACAATCAATGATTGTCATGTGAAAATTTATATGACATAATATTATATTTTGCACATTATTTTTAACTAATTATATATGAATACATAATTTTTTCACTTTAAATATAAAATTTATTCATTTTAAATTCAAATTCTGTTTATAACACTATAAAATTTATTCAAAATATATACAGAAAGTAAAAAAAATAAATTTTATATTTAAAATAAAAAAATTTTATATTCAAATTTTAGATATATAATTAATTAAAATAATATATAAAATCTGATATTAAGTTAGATAGATGTAATGGATTTAAGGATTTTGTGAGAAAATATTACATTGAAAATAATTTTATTAATTTAAATATTTAATTAAAAAAATTATCTAAATATTAAAATTAAAAAAATCAAATACCAAATTTATAATTTACCAAAAAAAAAAACTACATTCACACCGAGAAGCTCTGCCAAAAAGTGCATATCGTGTAAATTCGCTGTTAGTTTTAAGCCACGCAGAAGCGGTCTAGAACCAATATTTTTAAAATTGGGCTGATGGGTGAATCAACTTATTAGTTTGGAAGTTGGTCATTTTAATAAGTTGATTGATCCGATTTAATTAATTTAATAATAAATTAAATTTTAAAAATATTTTAAAAATTCTGAAAAAATATTAAAATATATATAAATATAATTATTGTCATTAAAATAAAATAAATTCTAAAAATTGATTTGACTCAAATCAAATAAAATAACTTAATTTTTAATTTTATCAATTTAATCGATTGATTCTATACAATTTTCAAAACATTGTCTAAAGCCATGTCATATCTTAACTATTTAATTTGATGCTTGTATGCCTTTGCCCTCCAAAAAAAAAAAAAAGCATTCTCGGATTTTCATATAGGTTACAAGTAAATCAAACTAAGTGGAGCTTGAATTAATTTAAATTTAGTATATTTGTCTAAAGATTTTAAAACTTAAAGTTAAAATGAGCTGTTCGTTAGCCTAAATAAAATGAATAAACTCATAAATAAATATTGTTAATATAATCAAACTATTTAAATGAGTTTGTTTTAAATCTATAATGGAGCCTAGTGAATGGGCCCACTATATGAGCATATTGAACAAGCCTACTATACAAGCTTACAAATGAGTTTGTTCACGACTATACACGCAAGTAACAAGGAAATTAAAAATGTGGAAACTGAAAATATGAAAATAGGTATTAAGAAACAATATTTTTTAAAAAGGTAGAAAATAAAATGTGAAAAATATATAAATATACAAAAATATCATAATATATTTATAAATATTTTTTTACATGTATATATATATTTATATTAAATATTAAAATAACTAATTATGAGATCATAAAAAAATATTAAAGATAATTATCTACAATAATATTAATTATAAAAATAAATAAAATGATAATAATCAATCAAATATTTAAAAATAAATATTAATTATTTATAAGTTTCATCATTAAAATTAATAATAGAAAATGTATTTTCAAAGTGAAAATGTATTCTTAATTTTGCAAAATTATAGAAATATGCCCAAGATGTTTCAGACAAATTTTAGTGAGTTTTTTGAAAGAAAATATTTTCGAAATGCAAAAACATTTCTCTTCGAAAGTTTTTGTGCATCATAGGTCTAAATGAATTGTTCATAAACCTAAACGAATTGAATACATTTCTATTTAAATTTGATTTATTTGTTAAAAAGTTTGAATATTAGATTTAAAATTATTTATTTACTATGTAAACAAGTTTAAATAAGTTTTTATCAAATTGAATATATGAATTGTTCATAAACGTATGGTTTGTTTGCGGCTCTAATTTTACGCACAACAACAATCACTAATATTTCACAAAAGAAATTTAATAAAAATTAAGTTACTTCCAATTTTTCCGTTCTATCATCTAACTTCTTTTAAATGTGAATTTCCTATTTCAAATATTAAAAATTTATATATAGTTAATGATGATGTCATATACATAAAAATGATTTTTAATTCTTAAAAGTTACTGTGGTGCAATTAGAGTATAAGACTACTAATAACTAGTTTAACCAACAAATGCCATGCAGGCAAAAACAAGACTTATAAGAGCCTTGGAAAAAACTGATATGGACATTAGCGGTTTGATATCTGGTAAATTATATATAACAATTGCTATTAATTCATGAAATAATTAATAAAGATATATATAATTATTTTATATATTAAAATAAATAAATAAAAATAAAAATATAATAAAATAACATATTTTCACATATGCTAAAAGTATAATTTCAAAACTTAAAATACTATAATTATTAATTTATAGTTATAAAATCTTAATAATTATTTTTTGTCAATGTTATACATATAATTTTTTATAAAAGTTTTATATAATAATTTAAAATAAATTATTTTTTATATATATAATTAAAATATTATAATTCATAGTTGCCAGTTGAATAATAAAATTTAAGAATAATAACAAAGTAAAAATAGTTTTGACTCTTTTTTTTGTTATAACTGCAGAGGTTTAGAAAGAACTCCAAATATGAGTTGATAAAAACTGCAGTCAATTGAAATTATATCCACTATCAGCTACTATTTATACGTTTTACCAAATATGTATCATTTAATGAAATAAAAATTCTTTATCTATTGCATTTATTAGCTATACCAAATATCTATTATTCGTTTTTACCACTTTTCTATTATTGTATTCATTTTTAATAGAGCTAAAAATGTTTAAATTATTATTATAAATTAAAAAAAAAAGCAATGGGACTACATGGAGTCTAAAGATCCGTAAACTTGTTGCCATTTTAGTATTATATCTTTATTTCATTTAAAATTTATATTATCATATATTGCAAAACATTATAAATTAAAATTCTATACTTTTTTTTTTAAAGAAAAATAACTCATTCATTTTCCCCAACTCTAGTTTCCCCCAATATTCTATCAAGTACTTGATGAATGAGCCATTCAAACATAAGATTTACCCACCAGCCAAATTTTTTTTAGGGAAACACTAAATTATAGCTACCTTCCCTAAAATAACGTTAAGTGGCAATCTTTAGTCTCCTATATATAATATTGAGGTTTTGTAGCGCCCCCTCCCCCACAATGAATATTCATTTATATATTAAACTGCTCCTTTATTTGTACTACATGCACAATATTTCAAAGTTGGGTAATTGATGAGTGTGAGATATCATATGGCTCATGATCATCACCTTCATGGGGACCTACAAAACCTAAAGCCTTATTTCTCAGAATGAACCCATCAAATTTAGAGCAGATGATCGGAACTAATACCCAAATGAGATCGTTGCACTATAGTTTTATTAGCTCATCAACTACTTGTGATGACCAAGAATTATTGTTTTTCTCCAATGATCATCAACAGCAACCTGAGCAGCTTCCTAGCAAAATTGCTGATGATAATGCTGAATGCTTCTTGAAAGATATATCTGCTCCTGCGGTTTCAGGAACTGGAACAGTGATGAGTGAAAATATCAAGGTTAGATATGTATCATTATATATTTCTTGTATGTATTTATGTGCTCCATTTTCAAGATTAAGGTTCTTGGGTGGTTATCAATGCAGAGCATTGGAGGGAGAAAAAGAAAAAGAAAGGATGAAAAGGATATGGAGAAACCAAGGGAAGTAAGTTATGTTAGAGCAAAAAAAGGTCAAGCTACTGATAGTCACAGTTTGGCAGAAAGGGTCTGTATCAAAATTATTTTCTATTGAATTATAAACATGTATAAATGGAAATTTTAATTCAATGTTCTTCTCATATTCATCTCTATTAATTAATTAAGTCTGAACAAAAAAAAAAAATTGATGTAACCAGTTTATATGTTTCTCTTCTTGTTCCAGGTAAGAAGAGAGAAAATCAATGAGAAACTTAGGTGCTTACAGGACCTGGTTCCAGGATGTTATAAGGTAATTTATTATTTTTTTTTGTTACGCATATGGTAATTAATTAATATTAGAAGAAATGATAGATTCTTCAATCCAATATACTTGCTTTCTAATTAATATATATGGTTATTTGCAGACAATGGGAATGGCAGTAATGTTGGATGTCATCATCAATTATGTTCGGTCACTCCAAAGTCAAATTGAAGTGAGTTCTAAATCATAATCATCATAGAGAATTTAGTTGCCTCAAAACTCAGTAATTGATTAACTTTTTGTTTACCTTTTTTTCCCCTCTTCTTTTTGCATTGCATACATATACTTCTAGTTTCTTTCTATGAAGCTTTCAGCAGCTAGTATGTACTATGACTTCAACTTGGAGAGGGGCAATATGGAAGCAATGCAGGTAATTAATCAGTTCATTTCATTAATGTTTTTTTTTTTTTTTGGGTGGTATTTATTTTTCTCTTTTAATCCTTATCATATATTTTAATAATTAATCCTGTGATCTTTTTGCTTTATTATACAAATACATGCATGCTGATTAGGAAAATAATTAATCTTGAATAAAATTTTGTCATTTTTCCTCTCATGATAATGTCATTAATTAAATTTATTTTCATTTAGTGTTCACTGAAATTATTTCTGATATTGCTTAGTTATGCTTTAGGGGACAAAGCCATATGAAGTACAAGAGATTGAGACGATGGAAAGAGAAGGGTACGTAGAACCTTATTTTCACTCAGCAGGGCCATTTTGACAAAAATCACATATATATATATATATATATATATATATATATATATATATATAAGATTTTTGAAACATTTATAAGCAATTGTACTTTATCTGCTCATGGGAAAGGAATAAACATAGAACTAAAACATAAGTCGTTGTTAATATAATCTATTGTACTTGTCTATACTAATATATTATGGTACCTTCTTTTTAATTAACATCTCTCTATATATGTGTTTACATTAGTCTCATCATCATAATAATATTTTAAAGACAAAACAAATTATTGGGAAGGACATTTGGAAGGTGACGTTTTGTTTGGAGATTATTGGATTCTCTTAGCCATTGACATGTGATTGAAAATTGCTAGGTAGACTATCCCCTCATGAAGGATTCTAGATCTTTTGATGTTTAATTATATATGATAGTGATATAACCTAGAAAATGACATCCTTTAATTTTACATATCTTGGCTTGCTTTCACTTCATTAATCAAAGTTTAAATCTTATTATTGTTGGATCATCATAGAGATATTTTATTAGTTTTGATCTGAATGATCTAATTTTGATCAAATCAGAGAAGTAAATTTATTATAATATGTAAAATTCACATGTAATATATCCATCAATGTCTCTCTCCCTTTCAAATAATTTTAAAAAAAATAACATATGATTGATGGACAATATGTATATATGAAATTTAATTGGAAAAGCAATTAAATAACGATAATGATGAATTGTTGAGAAGTGGTTGTTGTTACTTATAGAAGGCAGATACATTGCACATTCTTAAAGGAGCCAAGACCAAGACCAAAACTTATATGATAAATAACATTTTGCTTGAGGTTTTGAGGAACTGGAAGCTAGCTATAACCTCTCATCTAGCATAAAACAACCATAACATTGCTATTAATTAACAAAGAATTATAATAGTATTTCTTTGGTGTAGGGAGGGCGATTTATCATTAGTTTTATCATAACTTCGTATTCTAAATTCTTAGAGAGAATTAGAGAGAATGAGAATGATAAAATGAAAAGAAAAAGATGTTGGGGATGAGACTAATACGAGATAGCGCTCTGGGTATACTATAAAATTTGGTGGGAAGTATTTTACCGTTTTAAGTGGTCTTATGTGCATGAATCTGGATCAGTCTCATACTCGAATCAGAATTAGTCTTATATCAAAAGAGTGTAGAGATACTGAATGGTCTGAAATTAAAAAAAAAAAAAAAGATTGATTCATGATTGTTTGTGATTCTAGCATGAGAATTCATTCATCCCATGAGTTATAGTTAGGAGAAAATCAAGTTTATATGCGTGAGTTCGTAACTGTGAGGTGTTAGATTGATCGAATTATTAATTAAAAAAAAATTAAAAGGATATGGCATTAGCTGTTGGAACTTTATAGGGTTTGCGAGCTTGTGAAATAAAAAGTGGGGTATTGGCCACTAACTAATTTGGGTAGGTTCAGCCTCTAATTTGATTTGAGGTGTTAGAGACATGCAAACGCTGCATTACTTAGCACCGCTAACTAAAAGCAGTTGGGGAGATAACATTGGATAACCTTTCTGCTTCTATTCTGAGGACAGAAAAACTAAGGGGATATTCATGTACATATCTAATTAAGAACACTTAATTACAATTTTATGTTAACTAATCTTCTTTTCTAAAAAATCTGATTCTCAATATATTTTTTTCAATATACGTCCCAAACTACTTGCCTTAAATAACTTTACCAAATCTCAAAAAATCAGCAACAAATTTGAGAAAAAAGTTAAAAATCATTTACAATATTGATGAATCAAAATTAACAAAGCACATTCCAAATTGATCTTCATTTATCATTTTTATCGATGTAATAAAAAAATATAACTTCACCCTTCTTTTTTCAATTGCATCTCAAGTTCATTGCAGATTTATTTTAGATAGAGAAAATTTTTTATTATATATATTTCTCACTTTAAAAACAGATTTAATATAATTTTGAATGCTTGTTTTATTATTTAGAATAATAAAATCATAAGTTTGAATTGTGGATGAAAAATAGTTAAAATGAACATATTTGAGCTCAAAATCAATCATAAAAGAAAGAGAACATCGAGTTGCTGGAAATTGAAGATGATGTTTACGTTTAATTCTTCTTATATCGTAAAATGTTTACAAATGGTTTATTATATATTTATTTTTTATTTATCACTACTAATTCTTTTTTATGCTGTAAAATATTTATAAATAATTTATTACATGTTTATTTTTCATTTATCATTGTTAAATTTTTTATACCGTAATATGTTTACAAATATTTTATTATTGATTTAGTTTTGATTTATCATTAGTTTATAAATGATTTACTATTGGTTTACAAATAGTTTATTTTAGGTTTAATTTTGAGACAATATTTTCATTTAGTTTTTCTTACATTATAAACCGTTTACAAATGATTTATTACTGATTTATTTTAGTTTATTACTACTTTACAAATGTTTTTTTTATAATAGCATCAAGTAACATATATTTATACACAGTAAAATATTTTATTTTTATTTTATTTACTTTTATTTTAAGTTTATCAATTTAAAATTTTTAAAAATTAAGTATAAAAAATGGTTTCCAGAAAAATGTTTATTTTAGGTTTGTTTTTTATTTACTTTTGCTTTATGTAACCATCAATAAATAAAAAAAAAGAATAATTAGAACGTAAATATGATATTCAATTTTTAACAAATATGATTTTCTCCCTCTTCATAATTGATTTTTAACTAAAAAATATTCATTTGTTAATTATTTTTTATATAAAATGCATAAAAACTCATGACTTTTTATTCTAAACAATAATAACAACAAAAATAATTAATAAATTTTAGAAAATAAAAATGAAATTTTGTTACTATTTTTTAGAGAGAGAAAAAGATTTTTCTTTATATATGCCGTAATTTTATTTTTTTTTTCATTCTTCCCTTTTTTTATTGTTTGATGTAATTGTAGTATTAGTTTAACTTTATTTACGCGGTAGTGATTTAAGGAAAAGAAAAATTAAAAATAACATAAAAAAAGTAAATGTACCATATTCTCTTTTTATAAAATATGAGATGTAAATAGAGACCAAAAAAAGGGTGCACCACAAAAATAAGTTCACCAAAAGTTGTATTAGTAACGTGGCCATAGCTGCCTGACTTCTTGGGCCCTTATGGGCCACCATTTATTTTTGTTTTTTTTTTAAATATAGAGAGAGATAAAAAAAAAAAAAGATTATTAATTAGGCTAGTGGTGATAATGCCTACTACACAACAAATTGAATTGATAATGGTACTGTCCTTTTGATTAGTCTCAAAGCTAAGATGTTCAAAAGAATGTCTAGCTGTAAAATTTGAAAATTTTTATTGGAGATTTCAGGCTTAAATGAGGTGGAGAGTATATTAAAAAAAAAAAGAAAATTTTATTTTCCAACTTATTCTATTTCTATGTGCATATCATATACCTCGAGTGGAATCATAAGTCAACTAGTCGCGAACATAAATATATTTTTTTATATTAAATAATAAATATAAAATATTTATAATTTAAATTTTATTATAATCTCATAAATTAAAATTGATATTTTAATATATTTTAAATATTAAATATATTTTTTAAAAAAAATTTTGAAAAAATATTTTTCTTGAAAAATATATATATATTTTTATAAATAAGTTAATTTTCATGAACAAACAAATAAATGAATGAAGTCTAATAATATATTCCAATGTTTTAAAAAATATTTTAAAAATTGGATTAGTGATTAAATTGATCAGTTGATTGATTTGATAAATTCAATCGATTTGACTCAATAAGATATTTTTTAAGAAAAATTTTTAAAATTATAATATTTAAAAATTTTAAATATCTAAAAAATTAGTATAACATGACAAACTAATATAACATATTTTTAATATTTAAATTTTGAGTAAAATAGTATAATTTTAATTTTTTTTTTAACAATTTTCACAAATGATATAGTTATAGTTTTCAATTAAATCAATTTGATTTAATTTTTTATTTTACTATTTTTTAAGATGTTAACTGATTTTTCTAATCTTTTAATGAGTTGATTTTTATAATTTTTTACTTGTAAATAACAACTTTTTGATTTTATCAATTTAATCTAATTTTGAAAACACTGCTTAAAATCAAATATCACCACTATATGCAACATAGAATGTAGTACTCGGGTCGGATCTTACTAGAAGTGAGGACTTTGGTATTGAAGTTAGTTTTAGTCGAAGTAAGATCTAAAACAAAATTATAATGTGACTTTTTTAATAAATTATTTTTTAAAATGATAAAATTATGTAATAAAGAGTAAAAAAAATCAAACTAGAAAAAAATGAAATAGATTTTTTTTTGTTTCTTATATTTTTTAATAGATATTTTTATTTTAAAAAATGAATGATAATAAAACGCTACATTAAATAAAATGAAAAAATAAAACCTGTTTTTTAAGAAAAAAATTTAGATGAAGTTAATGTGACACGCTCTTTCACAATAATTATAATAAAACAAAAATACTTGATATAGTGAAAAAATAAAATAAAAAATAAATATTAATAAAATTAAAATTATTTTTAATAAAAATAGGTAAAATTAAAAGAAAAATATTGATTGTAATTAAAGAAAAAAAAAATTAATGAGTGAATTTTTTAATATAATATTTCTTATAAAATAAAATTCATTTTATTGATTTAAATAGATATAATCTAAAAGAATAATATCAAATTATTTTTAATTAAAATACAATATCGCATAGTTAATTTTTTTTAAATAATATTTTTTTATCATTTGATTTGATAGATATCATTCATATTTTATGTTAGTTGGAGAAATTTGAAGACGTTCAAATCATAAATACAGATTATCATTTATTATATTTTTAGAAAAATTTAATTAGAGAAATTTAAAATCCTGTTAATATTTGTATTCTGAAAAAATTTGGACTTTAAATTATGGGGCCGAAGCATAGGCCTTAATGGCCTACCCCTGGGCCGGCCTGGGTGGTACTGAAACAAGTAAAAGGTCACATTGCAAAACCCCATTATGTACTCTCATGTACTATTCAGGACATAGAGTGGTCGTGTCAACCAAACACCACTTCCACTTTTCTTGCAAGTGGAGTAGTTCTTATCCATATCCATATGTCATGTTGTCACTGTAGCAAGTGGAGATCCAATTAATTTGTTCTATATATTATTGATATTTTTGTTATTTTTCAGAGAATGAATGGTTGCAGTATAAAAGGATAAAAGAGTCAAGGATTAAAGTTAAGAAATTAAAAATTATGAATTAATTGGATATATTTTGTTGGTGCTCATAATCAATCAAATGCTAATTCTTCTGTTTTCCTTTTTTTTTCTTTTTTTTCTTTTTTTTCCATTTCTTCTCATGACAATAATATTCAGCTATAGGACAATTCCAGAACGCTATAATCCGTGGAAATGATAGTATGTGGTTGGTTTTCCTTGGGAAAATAGATTCATTCTCATAAGAGATTTATGAAAGATTACAATCTATATGAATTATAGCATTTAGAAACAAATTGATTGGTGCTTGAGTTTTTTTTTCTCTTTTTTTGTTTTTTTTTATATAAAAGATGTAGATGCAATGCATTTTTTTTTTACAGTAGACTCAATAGAATCTCAAAGATAGTCTAAACGGTCAAAATAATTTAATTTTTGGCTTTTTTAGATTCAATTCTTAATGTCAACACTCACATATAATAAATATCTCTAAACATGTAAGATTAATGTAACACTCTTGAAATCGTCTAGAAAAAAATTTAATATCAATTGATGCATGAGTTGAACTAAGAATATTTTTGCTGTAAATAATAATAATAAAAATATACGAACCAAAATAACATTATTGACCACACATTAGATAGGGATAATATTCATCTTTTTAATAATTTTCACTATAATTAATAAAACTTATCATCATAATTGTGGATGAGATAAATTAAATCTAAGACCTCACTGTGCACACTTATAGCTATGCAGATTAATTTTAATAGAAGGATATAATTATCATTATTTTGGTATATTAAATAAAATTAAAAAAAGAAAGAAAAGTACGTTTTATGAATGTTTCAACTAGATGAAATATGGAAAATTAAGAATATATGACAATTGAGTCTTGATATGAACTAAGGCTGCTGAATTTCAGCCATTCCACTTAGGGTAAACTCTCATTAGGAAAAAGATCTAAGAAGTATTAAGTTATATTAAACAATTTTATAAATCAACCCATGACATACATATTAGTGTCTGTATTGTGTTGTAAATACAACTTATATCTGTTATCAAGAAGAGAAACATGTTTCAAATTGCATGGGTATCCGACTGGTATAAGAAATTAAAATAATAGAGAGGAAAGGGAGCAGGTAAAATAATAGAGAATCTTGTAGAATCTCCATTATATTCAAATCAAGGAGTTGTTCCAATTAAGACAACAGAGTGGACAAGTACTTTAATTGACATGATCTAACAATTTCTTGAAAGGAAATAATCTACTAGAAGCAAATCATGCCAACTTCACTCATCTTAGAGATTTTGTAGGTACACTTCTAAATTATGCATTTTATTTTGCGTTGATTTCTCTTATCTTTGAACCTGGAACCTGGATTTTGGACACATGTGCTTCAAATCACATTAGCACAGAAACTATCCTTTTGATTAAACCTAGAGAATTTACTTAAATAACACATGTTTACTTATGAGATGTGTTAACTAAAAAGTTAACTTTTATAGATACATTGCATGTTTCAACTTTTAAATTTAATTTGTTATCTATCAATAAACTTGCCAAAACATCTATAAAGTTCACTTTTTACCCAACAAATTGCGCCTTACAGGACCTGCAACTGAGGAACTTTTGGCAATTGTTAGAGTCATTGGAAGCTTATATGTGTTAGGCATTGCATTAGATAAATTTATTCACTATAATAAAGACTTCAAAGCCAGTTTTTGTTTTCCCTATAAATACCATTCATATGTCCCAACCTCTGTGAGTATTGATCCGTCATTAGAAAATTTAAAAGCCTACATCAATTCTTTTATGCTGACTCATGTTTAATAAATAGAACTTTAGTGCAACATTTATCACTTTGGCATAAGAGATTAGGTCATGCATCACAAAATTTTTTGAAACACTTAAATTTAATTGATAGAAATACATTAGATTCACTTTATCACCATGAAGTTTGCTCATTATAAATAATGTAGATTACCATTTCCACAAAACTATATTCAAACCACTCAAATTTTTGAACTACTTCATTTGGATTTATGGTGAACTTATAAGCAACCTTCTTTGACTAGTGCTTATTATGTACTTACTATTGTAGATGATTATAGCAAGGCTGCATGGACTTCTCTTTTTCAAGCCAAATATCAAACCTTTCATAACACAACCAATTTTCTTCAAATGATAGAAAATCAGTAAAAGACATAAGGACTAATAATGCACTAGAGTTTGTTAATAAAGAATGTCAACAACTCTTCTTGAGAAAAGGAATTTTACACTAGCAAAATTATGCATATAAAATCCTTTATGTTTCAATCTCATTTACTAAAGAAATTTTAAGGTGAAGTTGCAGTTGGTGTTTTGTAGCCTTGTTCCATTGTTGCGTGCATGGTGATTGCAAGGCTAGAGTTCAAAGTTTTCGTTAAGCAATTCATGTATATATTTTAATGCTTTGTAAAGCCACTTTTTGACTTGTTAATGTAAGAAGTATGACTACTTACTTTACGCCATACCTTAGAGACAAACTTACTAAATTTATGGAAGAGTTAGTAAGAACTGCTTAATGTGTAAGGAATGTAACTTCTTTATATGCATCAATGAAACACATTTTTTTGTTATTGTTCTCCTTCATTTCATCTTCTTATTCTATCTTGTTTGAAGTTAATTTTACAAATAGTTGTATAAGAGCTGCCATTGATCTTTAAAGGGCAGTGGTTAAGAGAGAAAACAAGTGAGAAAATTTGCCAAAATTAAACTTAAACACGTGAGAGAATTGGTTGTTAATGGCTTCCAATAGCTTCACAGGAGCTACTCCATCTGTTTTCAATAGTGAGAACTACCTAATTTTGGTAGTCAAGATGAAGGCTTAATTAAGAGCTTTTGATCTCTGACAAGTTGTTAAAATAGGGAAGGATCCATAACCTCTTTCTGAGAATCCCGCCTTGAACTAAATCAAACACCACTTTGAAAAGGTAGCAAAGAAATTTAGGGCTTTGTCTTGCATCCATTTTGCTATTAGTGATGTAATTTTCACAAGGATAATGGCTTGTAAAATAGCCAAAGAAGCTTGGGACAAACTGTAAGAAGAGCTCCAAGGGAGTGATAAGACAAGGCAAATATAACTATTTAACTTGAGCACAAATTTTAAGCTTCTTAAAATGAAGGATTTTGAGACAATCAAAGAATATATTAATAGAGTTATGAAAGTGATGAATCAAATACAGTTACTGGTGAAAGCTAAAGGAAAAAAGTGTTGGGTTTTGTAAAATGATCACAATAGAAAAATAAAAAATTTCTACATAGGAAACCCATCAAGGATTCATGCATTTTGATTAAATCGAAATGAAAGATTGTGAATCCTACCAATTTGTGCGAAAGGTGACTGATTTGTTGGAAGGTAGGACGGGGGTTTACATAGGTAATACCCAACCTCGAGCTTAAAGTCAAATTTAGACGTCACCGAAGGATAGTCGCCCTTTGTAAGTATCCACACAAACAGACTACCTCTAAACATCTAGTGTGCTAACACTAGGGTTTTTTTTTTTCTGTCTCTCTCTAAAATATTTTCTAAAAAACATGAATGTTCTATATATTTTAGGAAATCCTAATGTATGTATATATATATATATATATATATATATATATATATATCTTAATCGTTAAGATATTTTATGTCAACTTTGTACCTTAAAAGATACAGATAAGATAATATCCTATTTTGTTTTAAGCTTTAAAGCGAAACAAATATCTAAAATAATTTTGATAATATCTCTAATTATCTAAATTACAAATAGAGAGAATAGTAAAACTCGATTTTGCTTTGGGTCTATTCTATGTGTGTGACCCTGTAGATTCACATAGTGTTGGCACTAATCCAAAATCTATTTTGGCTCACACGTCATAAATGACCTTTGGTAAGATATTACGACTATCCAAATTATATAAAGGTTAATGATCTCTATTTTATAAATATTATGATAATCCTTTTGTCATACTATATCTCAATTGAACATAAAACATGAATCATGTCATCCTTATATAGTTCAATTATTTCTTGATCTCGAAGTAGATTGATGTAAAATGTCATTGATAACCTTTATCAATTCATTTTTGTATGACCAGACAATCTCTTTAGTCTAACTTATCTAGGGGCCTATAGATATATTTCTCATAAATATATGAGGGACAAATTCTTTCCCAATCACTCATATTCCTTTATATGATTTACTTCATGTCTAATATTAGTTTGTATAATCATTCAGTTAAAGATAATGTTGGATTGTATCAAAACATGAAGTTCATCATATTGGAATCCATGGTGATTTTCAGGTTAGAGAATTAAGTTAATACTATTGCATGAAAATCACTTATGACTATTAATCTATGTAGTATTCTTATGGTGGATTGGTTTAATACAATGCTTCTTAAACATGTATCTATGTGTTTGACTTAATATCACATATCCATAACTAGTAAAACATAGTCATCAATCAAAACACATACTAATCTTCTTTCATTATTATCCTAACAATAATGATTGGCTATGGATAATTTAGAATAAAATTCTTTACACCTAAAGGTTTTACTATCAAGTCATATACTTGATGACATTAGGTAGAATTAACTATTCATGAAATTTATAATTTAGTCATAAATAAAATACAAAAGAGATATTTAATAAAAATGCAACCATGACATTATCAAGAAAATATCCATTACAAGAATTGGCATAGGGCACACAACTAACAAAGAGAATTATTGAAAAAGGTTTTAGTGATGTTGTCTGGGAGATTTGAGTTTATGATTTCATCACTTAAAGATTCTTGGCACCTAAATCTAATCACTTTGATTAGATTTACAAATTCCTTGCAAGCAATAGAACAAAGGAAGCTCTACAAGTATGAAAAAGTTTCTGAAGGTGCTCTTATTATAAACCAAAGGAGCAAGTCACAACCTTATGATTCATTTTCATCATCAAAGATGTAATTTAGTGAAAAGGAGAAAGATAAAAAGGAGTATATCAAAGGAAAACCAAAAGGAAGAAAGAATAAGTATCCTCATTATCCTTATTACAACAAGAGGAATCACACTAAGAATTATTATTGGTATAGGCTTAAAGTTCAGTGTAGGGCTTGTAAACAATTTGGTCATGTTGATAAAGTGTGCACAACAAACTAGGCCCAAACTCAACAAGCATAAACAATTGAGAGCAAGCATAAACAATTAAGATTATGAAGGTGCATACAGAGAAGCTATTCTTGGCAATTGAGCAAGACAAATGTTGTGAATTTTATAGCAATTCATATGCGTGGTTGATTAACAGTAGTTGTAGACACCATATGTCACCTGAATTGGAAAATTTTAGAGGCTTGGATAGAAGCTACATTTCATAAGTAAGAATTGGTGATGGGAAGCTACTAGAGGTGATAGAACAAGGTAAAACACCTGTGGAAACACTTTTAGATACCAAACTTATAGACGATGTTATATTTGCGCCTATTATTTCACAAAACCTGATAAGTGTAGGCTAATTAGTTGAAAAAGATTATGCTTTGTATTTTCGTAAACATAGATGTGATATATATGATCCATTTGATTTTAAACTTCTCTTAGGCAAAATATTAAGGAGGAGCTTCCTCATTAAATGGAAGCAAACTGATATTGAGGCATTTACAAGCTTTGTTAATGAAACTATTCTCAAGCATAAGAGATTTGTTCATTATAATTATTACATATTAAAACAAATGCAAATCAAAGCAATGGTGAATGAAATGCCTGTAATATATGAACATGAAGGTGTTTGTGGAGTCTGTCAAATAAGAAAATAAACAAGTCTTTCTTTTCTTACAAATCAAGCTTGGAGAGCTATTAAAAAGATCTAGCTTATTCATATTGATGTATAAGGCCCAATGAAGATTCCTTATTTGAATGTAGTAGATATTATGTCATTTTTATTGATGGTTTGACATGGTTTTGATGGGTTTATTTTCTTAAGCAAAAATCAGAGTGCTTGCTTCTTTCTTGAGGTTTAAGCTGAAGCTAAAAATCATTATGCTTATCCAATACAAACTTTAAGGTCTGATAATGGCACTAAATATACCTTACATCGGTTTTAAAATTATCTTCATGAGGTTGGAATCCATTATCAACATACTATTACCTATTCACTTCAGCAGAATGATGTGAGTGAGAGGAAGAATAGGTCAATCATGAACAAGACAAGGTGTTTGATGTTTGAGAAAGGACTTCGTAAGCAATTTAGGTTAAAGCAACTAACAATTTAGTTTATCTAGTCAATAGACTTCCAACCAAGGTTGTTGAAGGCAAGACACCTTGCAAACCTTGGTATAGTGTCAAGCCTAATGTGAATCACCTTAAAGTATTTGGTTGCATTTGTTGTATTCATGTTCTTGAAATAAAAAGGGATAAGCTTGATTAAAGGTCCAAGGTTGGTACATTCTTGGGTTACAACACTAATTCAATATAGGGTGTTGGATTGAAGAAATAAAAGATTATAATTATTAGAGATTTGAAGTTTGATGAACTTGCAGTTTAGGAGTGGAGAAGTCAATTGTTGTTCCTCCAAACAAAATTCAAATTGAAGGGTATTTACCCAAAGAAAAGTTAAAAAAGAAAGCTCAAAGTCAGAGGAAGAAGTTAGTGTGAGAGGCACCAAATCACTTGATGATGTGTATAACATATGCAATCTTGCCATGGTAGAAATAATTAGTTTTAAAGAAGCATTCAAGGTTCCTAAATGGAAAGTAGCTATGAAAGATGAATTTGAAGCAATGAATAAAAGTGGAACCCAGATGTTGGTGGAAAGGCCTCATGAAGCTCATGTAATTAGAGTTACATGGGCGTGTAGACTACAATTAAATCTTAAAGGCAATATAAACAAGCACAAGGCAATGTTTATTGATGCATTCGGCCAAAGCAAGTCCAATAAGGATCTATTACAACTTTAAAGCCCAATTACAAGAGGAAGGCTAACGAAGTTTAAAAATGCACTTGGAGCTTTTATATAAGGAATGATATAGAAAGAATTTTCCCAAATAGACCAAGGATTGCATGAAGCCCAAATGCATGAGGATGAGAGCTTAGACTCTTCAAATGGAGTACTTAATTTAATCTAATTGAGCACAATTGATAGAGAGGACCAAAGCCCAATACCGTTCTGAGCATGAAATTGAGCCCAAAATATGAAGACAAGCCTAAATGTTAAATATCCATGCCAGATTTGCTTAGTGGGAATTGTCTTCCTATTGCTATAAGGAATTCTCTTCATTGGTTGAATATCATGTTTCTTTTAGTTAGGATTCTTTAGTTAGTTATTGATTTATGTAAGGAACCTTAAAATAAGGTGTTTTAATGCTAGAAATTAGTTAGGCCAGATCATGGCAACCAATAGGATTACTTAGGCCAGATCATAGCAACCACTAGGATTATTTGCTTTTAGTCTTTATGTGAGAGTGAGATTAGTTATCCTAATAGGTTTAGGAGTTGTAAATTCGGCCAGAACATGTAAGGCTGAATTAGAGAGGGTTTTTTAGGGTTTTCTCAGGGTTTTCTCAACATTTATAAAGGGTATTTATGCCCCTATTTGGTTATTAATAAGAGAACAAATGATTTTTGCTTAAAACTTTGTGAGATTGATTCTCTTCTTGAGTTCTTAAGTGGACTTTGTGAGATTGTTGAGTGAGCTTGATAATTTCACAAAATTAGTTTAATCTAGGTTTTAAATTACTTGGTTAATTTAGGATTGAGATTAACACAACTTAAATCATATATTTCAGGTTACTAGAAACAAGTTTTCTAGAGATATAGTTTAGATTTGAGGATTTATCTTCTTCTTGATCTTTGAATTATACTTAGGATTTGTGTTCATCGAATGGGAAAAAAGCTAATTCCATCTCATTTGTATCACTTATGGTGAAAGAGTATTTTCAGTAACTTATAGTGGATTTCAGTGAGATATTTGCACCTGTGGCAAGGTTTGATACCATTTAGTTACTTTTATCACTTACAGCTCAAAAAGAATGGTTGGTGCGTAGATGTTGCATCAACTTTCCTTAATGGTAATTTCAAAGATGATATTTATGTAGATTAGCCTGAGGGATTTATTATGAAGAATGAAACAAATAAAGTGTATTCGTTGAAAAAAGCCTTATATGGCTCAAAGTAGGAACCCATGGCCTAGAATAACAGGATTGATGACTTCCTGTTAAAGCTTAGATTTGCCAAAAGCTGCAATAAAGCTAAGATTATATGTGAAACATAAGATGGTGGTATCTTAGTTATATCCTTGTATATGGATGATTTACTAATCACAAGGAGCCTAGCAGGTCTTATTGATGATTTTAAAATTCAAATGAAGAGGGTATTTGAAATTAATAATCTTAGGAAAATGGCTTACCTCCGTGGCATGTAAATTTGTCAGTCTTTGCAAAGGATTTTCATTAGTCAAGGGAAAATATGTTTTGGAAATTTTAAAGAAGTTTACTTTACAGACTTATAAACCTATATCTACATCTGAGGTTTAAGATGCCAAATTGAGCAAAAATGATGAATCAGGTTTTATAGGTGCTTTTGTTTATAGAAGCTTAGTTGGATGTCTCTTATATTTAACAACAACCAAACTTGATATTAAGTATGCTATAAGTGTTTTATCCAAGTTTATGCAATGTCCTAAAGAAAATCACCTTTCAACAGTAAAAAGAATTTTGAGGTATGTGGAAGGCACAAATGGGTATGGGATCTTACAAAGAAGAAGCATAATAATCATGTTATTAGGATTTCTTGATAGTGATTAGTAGGCTCAATTGATGATATGAAAAGTACCTTTGACTATTGCTTTAAACTTGTCTCAGTAGAGTATATTGTTACTGCAATAGTTGTAAACCAAGCCTTTTAGTTAACAACGCTACTAAAGGATTTGGATGAAGCAAAAATAAAGCCTATTGATGTCCTATGTGATAACAAATTTGTTGTTGCATCTCCAAGAAGCCAGTCTTTCATGGGAAAACAAAACATATTAAAGTGAAGTATCACTTCTCGATAGAGGTAGAAAAGGAAGGTGAAGTACAACTCCCCCACTGCAATTATGAGTATCAAATTGTACATATTTTAACTAAAAGACTTCGAAAAGGAAGATTTGAGAAATTAAGACAAATGCTTGAAGTTTATCCCAACTTTGCAATCAAGAAGGAGTGAAGTTGTAGCTAGTGTTTTGCACTTCTACTCTATTACTACTTGTATGGTGATTGAAAGACTAGAGTTCAAAGTTTTTGTTAAACAATTCATATATATATATATATATATATATATTAATACTTTGTAAAACTACTTTTTAACTTATTGATGTAAGAAGCATGGCTACTTACTTTAAGCAATACCTTGGAGACAAACTTCCTAAATTTATGGAAGAGTTAGTAAGAACTCTTTAATGTGTAAGGAATATAACTTCTTTATATGTATCAATGAAGCACATTTCTATTATTGTTCTCCTTTATATCATTGTTTTATTCTCTGTTATTTAAAGCTAATTTTGCTAATATAGGATGAATTGATTTTGATGATAGCTTAATAGTAAATAGATTACCAAGTTCAATTCTACATGAGAGATGTCTTTATAGGCTCCTTTGTAACAAACTATTAAATTATATCCTTCTCAAATATTTTGGATGTTCGTATTATACCATAAATACCAAAATCAAAGATAAATTTGATCCTATAAAGCTTTTAAATACATATTTCTTAAATATAACCTTAGACAAAAAACTTATAAAGTTTTTGACCTTTATAATTATAGCCTCATCATCTCTATGGATGTTATTTGTCTTGAACATTATTTTTCTTACATATCAAGATCTATAGAGCCTTTATTGTTTCATTGCTAGCTATATCATATGTTGAACCTCTAATTGATCCATTATCTATTTTGTATCCATTGTAATAATTCCTATTGAACACAACACTGTGTTAGAAAATGAAAAAACATAAAACTCATATAATCTTTCCTTCACTCATTCATATAACTCATTAGAACCTAATTTGGAACATAGCATACTTTACCCCGTATAAGGTAAAGAACAAAACCTTTGTAGTTATAGGATTTTGTTACACATGATCAATTACCAATTATTACTACCACATCACTAGACACACCACTTACTTATCCCTATTATACCTCCATATATTTTTTTTTATTGCATATGAAGCTTTTTTTGCAAGTGTGCCTCAAATCCAAGAATGAACTTTTTATGCACAAGCTAAAAAAAATCTAAATGGGTGTAAGTTATAAATACAAAATTGGAAACTTTTAAAAAATAATCATGGAAGCTGACCCTATTACCTGAAAGGAAAGACAACCATTAGATCCAAATGGATGTAGAAATTAAAACTTAAACCAAATGATAGTGTCGATAGGTTGCAGGCTAGACTCATAGTAAAAGAATGTCATCAAATTGAAGGAATTGACTACTTTGATAAATTTTCACCTGTTGCAAAATTAGTTATAGTGAGACAATTTGTTGTTATAGCTATATCAAAACAGTGGTCTATGCATCAGTTAGATATAAACAATGCATTTCTACAAGGATATCTAGATGAAGAAGTATACATGTATCCATATGAGGGTTGTGTTAAAGTCAAATCTAATCAGGTTTGTAAGTTGAAAAGGTCACTATTGGAATTCGAAGTTCACTAATCAATCATTACATTATAGCTTCATTCAGTCTGCATATGATGCATTCTTATTTACTAAATAGAATTTTACTTATTTCAGAGTCATCTTAGTTTATGTTGAAGATTTTTTCATTATAGGATAAATCAGAGATAAATGTTAGTAAAAACTTTCTCCATGCTCAATTTATGATTAAAGATCTAGGATATTCTAAGTACTTTCTTAGTTTTAAAATAGCTAGATCTTTTAATAATACATATATTAATTAATGCAAATATGTTTTAATTATCATTCAAGATGCAGAATTACTAGGAGTTGAGCCAACAGTCACTCCACTATCAAAAAGGCATAAGTTCACTACTGAAGCAAGTCCGCTATTAACTGATCCAAACAAATATAGGAGCTTATAGTAGGTCAATTGCTTTATTTTACTTAAACCATACTAGATGTCACCTATGGAGTGCAATAACTTAGTCAATTTATTAGTGCTTTATGTCAATCTCATTGGGATGCAACAATTCATCTCCTTCAATATCTTGAAGGTTGCCCTTCAAAAGACTTCATTTTTCCTCTCCAAGTGATTTTTACTTGCAGGCATATTGTGATATTGACTAGGTGGCTTGTTTAGACACTAGGCGTTCTTGAAAGGGTATTATGTGTTTATCGGTTAAACATTAGTATCTTGAAAGACTAAGAAATAATCCTGTCACACCCCATTAAATCGTCATTAACTACTCTATGTCTATCCCTTATTGAAAAAAAAACTTTATTCAATTATCATTTATTTATCATATTTATTTTTCACACAATGTCTCTTGTTCACAACATAGTC
>CATIWR010067245.1:0-74504 GCA_949677035.1 Omphalea diandra | reverse complement strand
AGAAGTTCATTTTTCTCTTTTAGTCCCTCTTCTTCACTCTTTAAACACCTTCATCCATCTTTTAATCCCTAAATGCTCCTTATACTCTTAATTAAGCTCTATAACACCATTATTTATGATGCTATAACATGCACACAACATGAGACAATTGACCATGCAACTATACAAACATTACATATATTTTCAAGTATCCCAATTACAACAGTGCAAGTGTCATTATCGTGTTTTCTCCAAATTCACATGCCTAAATGCTTATTTATCAAATGCATATATTTAAATGTTACATAATTTAAAATGTATATGATTTGAGTTGAGGATGTTACAGTATAACTTGCGGTTGAATCTGAAGAAGTGTGCGTTTAAGGCCACCTTTGGTAAGTTATTAGTAAATATGGTAAATGAAAAAGGTATTGAAGTAGATCCATATAAGGTAAAGGATGTTCAAGAAATGCCTATGCCGATGACAGAGAAAAAGGTCTGAGGTTTCCTAGGTTGCTTACAGTACATTAGTCGTTTCCTAGCTAGGCTCACTCTCATTTGTGAATTGATCTTCAAGCTATTAAGGAAGGATCAACCAGTGGAATATAATGAATAATGCCAAAATGCCTTCAAAAGAATACAAGAATATTTGACTAACCCATCAGTATTAAAGCCACCAAATCCAGGGTGACCACTGATCTTATAGTTGATAGTAAAAGATAACTCTATTGGTGAAATTTTAGCCCAGAAAGATGAAATAAAGAATAGATATGTAGTGTAATATCTGAATAAAAAGTAATTGCCTTATGATGTGAAGTATAACCAAGTAGAAATGACTTGTCTAGCATTGGTTTGGGTAATAATGAAGTTGAGACATTATTTTCAATCATATTCCATGAAAGTGGTTTTAGAACTTGAACTGATTAAGTACTTACATGAGCTCCCTTCCCTAATGGGAAAGTTGGCAAAATGGTTAATTTTTTAACTGAATTTGACATTAAGTATGTGGCCAAAAAGGTGATCAAAAGACGGACGATCTTAGGGTATTTTACACAATAACCTCTTGAAGAATAGGAATTTGAAATTCCCAATTCTCGGACGTAAGGTTAGGATTGATTAAGCTTTAGGGATGGAGATTATACTTTGTCAGAGCTATAAATAATAAAGGAATAGGTACAAGGGTAATTCTAATTTTGCCAGAAGAAGAAATCTTCCATATAACAAAGAAGCCAGACTATAAGGTAACCAAAACATGGTTGAGTATGAAGTATGTGCACTCAAACTCAAACTCTTTAAGTAGATAAACGTTAAAATGGTAGTGGCATTTTTAGGACTCACTGCTAGTCATTTAGTAGGCAATGGAGGAATAGGAATTGAAAGAAGAACATTGATCATGAAACCATTGGTCATATTTTAGGCTAGGACACTATGTTATATGGATAAAGGAGTGATGCAAGTGTCAATGGAGAACCACCCTGATATTTTGATATACAAAGGTACTTAAAGAGTAGTGAATACCCTGAAGAGGTTGAGAAGAGGGATAAGAATGTGATTCGAAGGTTGTCTTCACAATTTATAGTATATGACGGTGTAATGTATAAGTGAATGACAGATGGAGTCCATTTGTAATATATGGCAAAGGAAGAGACTAGTAAGGTCATAGAGGAGGTGTATGCAGAGTTTGTGGTCCCTATATGAATGGCAAAATATTGGTTAAGAAAATTCAGAGATCAAGATATTACTTGACTACTATGAAACATGACTGCATTAAAAAGGTTCAAAATTGTCATAAATGTTAGGTCTATGGTAAACTTAGTAATTTGCCACTAAGTTACAAAATCTGACCATTTGCATCATGGGGCATTGATGTAATCAAAGAGATTAGGATACTTCTACAAGAGGGCATAGTTATATTATAATAGCAATGGATTACTTTTCAAAATGATTAAAGGCTGAAGCCTTTGGTAAGCTTGGGGTAAAGCAGATGGTATGATTTATTGAGAAAAATCTCATTTGCCTCTATAGTGTGTCACACCATGTTGTCATGGATAATGGTGTCCATTTCTAGGTGAAGGTTAAGGTCATATTAGAAAAATACAGAGTAACCCATTAAAACTTATCACCTTACAAGCCATAGGCTAACAAGGCAGTTGAAGTAGTAAATACGAATATTAAAAATATTCTTACCAAGATGGTTGAAACGTATAAGGACTGCTTTGAGAAGTTACCATTTGCCTTATGGGGTTATCATACTACGACAAAAACATTGATTGGGATGACACGTACTCCTTAGTATATGAGATGGAGGCGATACTGCCAATTGAGCTAAAAGTGAAGCCTTTATGAGTATTGGTTGAATTTGACGTTCCTAAATAATGAGAAGTATATTTGAAGATGAAAAAAGATTGAAAACCTTATATCACATCCAGTTGTATCAGGCTATGATGGCTGCACATTTAATAAAAAGATCAGGCCATGATTAATAAAGGCTGGTGATATGATGTTGAAAGTTTGATCACTTAGGATCCTCAAGGGAAGTTCAGGCCAAACTGGGAAGGCCCCTATGTGGTCAAATAGATATACTTAGGTCGTACGCATGGTGAAATTAACAGATATGGATGAGAATGAATTCACTAAGCTAATAAATTGAGATTAATTAAAGAAGTATTTCATGTAAGGTGTGGGAAAAGTAAAATAGCCCACTAAGTAAAAAACCTAAAAAGGCAACTTAGGCAAAAGCTAAAAAGGCAATTTACGTAAAAGTTAAGGCATATATAAAAAAATAAAAAAAAAGAAAAGAAAAAGGAAAAGAAGAGAAAATACATAAGCTTGCTAAGTCGAAAACTTTAAAGGTGATGTAGGTAAAAGTTAGAGCATAAAAATAGAAATAAATGCAAGTAAGAGTCAAAAGAGTGTGACCGACCACTAAGGGACCATTAACAGGACAGCTAGGCAATAACAAAAAAGACAAGGATGAATGAGCGAAGGATCAGTAAGATAGAGGTACTGACAAGACAATTAAATGATCTAATGCGTCAATATTAAAAGTAGAATTCATGCACTTAATTAATGTGTAATGTGCAAAATGTAAATGATTCTTGTTAAGCATAATATTAAACGGAACTGTATTTGCATAATTAAAGTAAATTAGTCATACATGTCCTTGAACTATAAGTAAATATAAAATAGTATTTTCTATGAAAAATCATTGTCTACTAGTTGCTAATGTGATGTCTACAGCTCTAAATGTCGCACAGCCACAACATGAAGTTTGTGTTATCGCAAGGCTAAAGGTTTCAACTAATGTAGAAGTTATAGATGTGGCGATCAGTCCATGTAGCCTCAACCCTATCTGGGAAGCATTAAGACAAGGGACCCTCTACAAAGGAAGGGAAGAATTATACCTCAAATCAAGAAGCACTGAATTAGTAGCGTACACAAGCTGAGTCATAGAATGTGCCTAAAGATAAGGCAAGAATATTGACACCATCCCCATATGTCCTCATAGTAACATGCGACAAATTCCATCATGGGTAGCTCTAATAGATATTGGTAATAGTGATGCAAAACATCCACTGGCCCTAATAGCAACTGGCTTCAATAGGTGACTATTTGAATGATATTGCAAGTAATAAAGTCTTGCGTCCATGGTTGGGGTAGCTAATAGAAAGAATAAAGCCTCTCTTAATAGCCATGTCTTAAAAAAAAAAAAAAGAAAACAAAAAGAAGAAAAATAATAAAATAATTTGTTTGTTTGGTTGAAAACCTAAAACAGTGGCTCAAGCAAAAATGAGCAGTTCACTAGACTAAAAATCCGCAAGAGCGGTCTAAGCAAAAATTAAACATGAATAAAAGAAAAAAAAAAAAATAATACTACAAAATGGATCTTTACCTGAAGTAGCAGTGGGCTCCCTATGAAAGAATGTATGACACTAGCTACTCTATTTAGACCCATAAGGGTCTCGCTTAAAATCATCAATATTGGGGTCCTCCCTGATTCGGCTACCTCTAGAAGTGGTAAAATATATAATTGATCTCTCCATCCTCCTTCCACAACCAATACTCACCCATCAGAATAGCTACTGCAATACGGGCCTGAACTGTTTAAGATGGCCCTTAGAGGGGAAGAGAGTGAGAAAACGAGCCATGAGAATTTTCTCCTCACCCAATGTGTGTCAGGTACCCCTTCATATCGCATGTCAAACATTTCTTCCATCTTTCAAACATATGGGTAATCTAATTAGGGCAGTGCAATATAGTCTGCAATTATGACATGACATCAAAAATAGCACCAAACTCCACTAATAGTAGGCAGATCTTTGCATCCCTAAAATGAAAGGTATGGGCAGTGGAATCCCATAAATCGTAGGATGTCCACAAAAAATGTGCGTCAAAATGAACAAAAGAGAGGTAGTGAAGAGTTAAAAGATCCACCCATGGCAGCTCAAGCCAGATTTCGAGTGGGAGAAATCTTAGAAATGCTTTTGACACAGTTTGGAGGCTGGAAATGGAAATTGTAAAGCAAATTCAAAATGGGTACTTATAGAAGAAAATAAGGGTTACTAATGCTTGATAGTTGTAAATAGCTATTTAGGTTTATACAACCCCTGAGCAGGGTTGTACAACCATCAAATGAGTTTGTACATACCTCATATTCGGCTATACAACCTCTTAACTCTTGGAAAACTTTTAGCAGTCTCCCCTTTACACCTTGGGATTAAAATCATTTGCACTTATTCCAAAAAACATATGTATGAACAAGTACTAACCAATGGTACAATAAACACTCAAAACACAAAATTAAAAGGTCAAAATCATGTCTTTGTATAAAAGCTAAAGTTTCAAAGTTTGACAAAAATGGAGGCAAAATCACCTCAATGCATTTTAAAGAAATCCTGATATCCAAACAAACATCCAAAATTAGGGCTTTCAAATTGCCCAATAAAAAATATAAAACTATGCAAAATATCAATGATAATCAAATTATGTTGTACTAAAGTGAAAAGGAAGGAAAATCCTAAAGACTAAGTAGGAGGCCTCCTGAACTCAACTTTCCCTACTCCTTAAAGGTTTCGCCTCGAAATTTGCCTTATCGCCAATGGGTAGATAGTCCCTATTTGTGACTACCTAAGCCAGGGACTTAATCTTTGCCTCTGTCTTTACCTCTGCATCTGCCAAACTCTGATCCTTATCTTTGATCTCATAGTTCAGGTGTTGGATCGTCTCCTACAAGAAACACGAGGGTTAGGAAGAGTGGGACATAAAACACACAAGACACAAACCATAAACATGCATGCATGCATTACTTTTGCATTTTTTATATACACTTTTGCTCACTAACCTGCTAGTGTGTATCTGTTGCAGCACTATCCTCTTCAAAGTAATTATTAGATCAACCATAGCCTTACCCTAAACATAGGGAATCTACAAAAAGGAGGTAAATGAGGCATTTTTAGCAATAAAGCCAACATCATAGCCAATATACAAGGAAGTAAGGAAGGTGATACTCATATGGGTAGTCTCGACCAGCTCAAATAGGTAAATGAACTAAGTGATCTACAACAGCATCATAGAGCCCATCAGTGAAGTCATACAAGACTCTACCAAACTGTTTGAAATATAAGCCATATCACCCATTATTATAGGCTCCAGGCCCCCTAAAGTCAATCCACGTGCCTACTTACAGCCTTAGGCAGCAACAGTGCCAGATGTAGCCTAAAGTCAATCCACGTGCCTACTTATAGCCTTAGGCAGCAACAGTGCCAGATGTAGGAGCAAAAGTGGTAGGTCTCTATGCTGCCTATACAGTGGATCTCCGACCTCTATGTTGGAATATGATCCCATCATTAAGCGCATACTGAGGAATTGTCTAGATAGTTGTGTTAACCAACGGGAAACTTTCAACTAAGGCCTCGATCATCAAAGACCTATAAGGAATCCTATTAAAAACTAGTTACTCCCTTAGCAAGAAGCGTAATGCCACGATGAGCTCTACATCCTTCAGATCCCTTGCCTTGAACATGCTTATGGGCAGATGTTATGGAACAGGTTGCACATCCAAGCCCACATGCTAGTGAAAGATATGTTTACCTAAGTACCACTCCTAAATGAAGGGCCCTACCATTAGCTAACGACCATAGAAGATGGCCTCTACTTTTACCACCTCTAATGGCCACGTCTCTATAGGACCCCTTTAGTCATGGTGCAATGGCAATAAAGACAAAGAACCACTATAGTATAAGACTATATAATAATAAATAAATAATTATTGTTCATACAACTTTGTCTGTGCATGAAGAAATACATGGTTGAGAATGATTGTGTTTAAGCAGATGTGCCTGTTGATAATGGAAGACTCTGGGTAGGTCACATCACTTCATCGTAAAAAGTAAAGGTAACCACCCTCCACGAAAGCCTCAAGGTTGATCCCCTATAGCAACCCTGGCTCAACGCTCCAAGCCTATCGACAAATATGGCATAAGTCCCAAAACAATAAAACAAGACCAAAACATAAGAAAGGCATTAAGAGATACTCATAATAAGTACCCCGAAACACCACACATATACCCCTTACCTCGAGAACACAAGTCAAGATATCAGTGTAGGTATGCCAGCACCACAAAACCCTAATAAAAAAGATGGAATAGATTTAAATCCTTTAGCATTGATACCGAGCAAAGCTTGGCTACTTCAGAGGAATTAGAGGATATGGCCCTTGATAAAGCATATAACAAGAAGTAGCACGTATGCTGGTCGATCACCTCATTAGAACTGTCATTAGTGATGTTAGGTGCATCAGCCCATATGCTGGACATCGACACGGTTTAACTCCCCTTGAGCGAGGGAACCCATATGAGGACTTTTAACAAATAGTACCTCTAAATTCCTAGCTTATGCACACCAAAGTCTGTGGACAGAGGAACGTTTAAGAAACATATCTAGGTCAAAAAGTCAAAGTCCCTAGGCATGATCATTAGCTCTCCAATCAGGGCAAGTGGAAGGTATGGGTTGTATCCATCCACTGCTCAAGAAATGCGTGTTTCATCACTGAGTCGACTTTTAGGGCCTCTTTTAGTAGCATGCGCTGAAAAGTCTAATCCTAGTCCCTTCTAGATGAGCCATAACCTAGAGATGTAGTGTGTGAAGCCACTCTCCAAAAAGGCCCACAACCCTGCCTCCCTTTTGGATGGCAATAATACCTTGTAAAAGAAAGAAAATAAATGTTATGAAAAAAACCTATATCTAATTCAACATCCACAAGTAAAGTATCACAAGACTGGCAAATCAGCATAATGAATAAATAAATAAATTATTTTTAATTGTATTTATTTATTTATCTCAAGTATGTGCCCTAATTTCTCCTTGGTATTCCACTAACTAATTGCAATCTTTCTTTGTATTGGTCACATAATAAAGCCTAGGTGCATGCAAATTGAGACAACCAACCAAACTAATAGACAAAAAATAAAATTTCACTAAAAGTAAAAGGTGAATGTCCTAATAATTATCTCTAAATATTTTATATGCTAACTTAATGTTTGCAGGCAAAAAAGAAAATTCTAAGGTAGCACCCAAAATCTACCATGTGAAGTTGGGCAAAAAATAAATAAAATAAAAAGGATATTTATCACTACCAAGGTTGCTCCTGTAAGATGATGGTATAGGTTATAAACCGTTGGTGTGTCGCTGTCTGAGGGAAAGCCGAGTAGGATCATCTTCGTAGTCACACTCTTAGGTAGGCTCACTCATGTGAATATTTACTAGGATCGTAATTGCTCCAGATCATCTAGTGTGCCAATGTCCTCATCAGGAAACTCCTCTTGAATATCAAATATCTCATCACTAGTATAGGTAGCCATGATCCAATCCTTCAAAAGGCAAAGGGTAAACCTAAAGCTTCATTCAAAACTTTGAGAGAGCAAAGGAAGAAAGAGAAGAGGAATAGCGTAAATGAGGCAGGTCACTTTCAATAGGCTATTTATAGTGGGCCTAGTCTATACAGCCCAACCTAGTCTTTATAGACTAATAGTCAGTATAAATGACCCTACGGACCCTTAAAGCAGGCAAACCTATATTGGACCTTTTTGAGCCCAACTTTCTCTTTAACCTTTCAAGCCCTATTCCTTTTAACTACCCAAGCCCAAAGGTGTTCCTTTAAGCCTAGGTCTCTCCCTTTTATTAAAAAGGCCTTACACAAATTTCAAAATAGTTATTTTACCAAAGTGACCTTAGCTCCTAAAAAAGCTCAAATTGACAATTCAATACCCCATGCCATCAAGTGAATTCCCCAAATACCATTGTCCATGCCAAAGTCTAAATGAAATAATTTTACCCTCCAAATTGTCAATCAAATTACCAAATTACCCTCAAATACTTCAAAGACAAAACACTAAATAAATTACCAAAGTGCCCTAATTGCCATTAAGGTAATCCAACCCTTCTAATTCACTATCAGATAATTAAAATGCCCTCTAATGATGAATTTGACCTCCCCTGAGGCTTCAAAAATATTTTCAAGGAAAATTTCTTCATCCTAGAAATATTAGAACCCAAAAATTAATTCTTATAGAATTAGGACCTAAGCCCATTGCCTTGGAACAAAAATGAACCAAACTAGCTTGAAGGGCTACATAGGCATCAATTCATTTTTAGAAAGTGTCGGAAAGGCATGAATGACATAAGAAGGGCTACACAGGCATCAGTTCATTTTTAGAAAGTGATAGAAGGGCACAAATGGCATAAAGAAGGGATAAACAAGCATCATTTCATTTTTTAAAAATGCTAAAAGGACATGAATGACATAAAAACCTTCTCAGTACCTGTTAGAGAGCTCCTAAAAACAACCGCAAACACCTAGTACCTATTAGAAAGCTATCAGAACCTCTTTAATACCTACTAGAGAGCTACTGAAGGCAATCGCAAACACTTAGTACCTGCTAGAAAGCTGTTAGAACCTCCTTAATACCTATTAATGAGTTATTGAGGACAACCATGAACACTTGGTACATGTTAGAAAAGCTATCAAAATAAGCTTTAGTACTTACTAGAGGAGCTGTTAAAGACATGTATCCTTTGGTATCCTTACTAATATATATATTCCTTATATTGCTTTGTCGAGACTTACTCAAATAGTCATTTCTAAAATGTTATTTTCCAAGCCCTACAAAGTAGGGGCAATTTATATGTACCAGATTCTGGACCTCTAGATGCAAAGCCTAATGATGAAATTCACTGAATACATCCCTAGAATGCAAAGGAAATTACCAAAGGTAGAGATAAAGGCCTTAGGAAACCTTGAAAAAGCTCAAAACCAAGCCTCAAACTCAAGCCTAACACCAAGCCTATGACCAAAGTCCAATCTACTAGCCAAAGTAAATTGGTTGTATAGCCCATTATGCAAGGTTGTATAGCCTAGTAATCATGCCTATACAACCCTACCTTAAACCTTAGCCCCCCAAAACCATTTATGGCTCTGTGCACTTATCCATCACTTGTAAATATACCCCATCTTATTTGAAAAAATGTAGGAGTCTTGGAAAACCTAAGGTTGCTCTACCAAAATTTCTCCTCAACTCACATTTAACACAGAAACTCTAAACCCTAAACCTTCCTAACCATACCCAAGGTAGAACAAGGCCTTTTCTCTTCATCATTGTGCATTCCCTAAACATTTTAGAGGATATTAAATATATTGTGAGCCTTTAAGAGCAAAAGAATTCATCAAAGGCATTTAGAGACCCCTTCCCCATTCTTCCTTCTTCGTCTCTTTCCTTTTCTTTTTTTTTTTGTTTTAAAAACCTAAAGTTTAGGGGTTGTATACCCTCATAATGGCTGTACAACCCAGTTTGTATGGGACAAAATTTGTAAATCTTTTTCTTCCTCATCCAGCTTCACTCTTTTCAAAATTATTTTTATGAGTTTCTAAGGTTCCATTGGCAGAATAGGATGAGGCTTAAGGGCTTAGGAAACCTAGTCATTTTAAAAATAGAATTTTAAGTGGTTTTAAAATGATTTCATAACTCATTTAAGTGTTCAAACTTGTATTCTTGCACATTTTGATTAAGTGATGTTTGGTTCTATTGTAACAACCTTAAAGCAGTAGCTAAGAAAGGGCCATAGGGTTCCAAGGATCCTAAGAGCCCCTCTTATGATTATATTGTAACATTCATATCTTCATTCATTAGCATTATCACATCAATAATTCATTGCACAAATAATTTTCAATCCCACATGAACATATACATTAGATAAATGATAATTTAGATATGTGAATTAGATAAGCATGGCGATAACACTTACACCATTGCATTTAGGACAGTTAAACATATACGTAATGTTTGTATTATTCCATGGAGAATTATCTTATATTGTGTACATGATATAACATCATAAATAATGGTGTTTTATAACTTATTTAAATATATAAGGAGCATATTCAAACTAAGAGATGAATTGAGGTGATAAAAGAGTGAAGAAGAGGCACTAAAAGAAGAATATTGAACTTCCAACCAATGGTAGTAAGACACCATGATTTTGTGTTATTAGGGTAGGCATATAAATTAAAATTTTCATCTTTTAAGATCAGATTGGAAAGCCAAAAATGTGAAGGAGTGCCAAAAATAGAAAGAAAGAAAGGAAGAAAAGAGGAAGAAGAAGAAGAAGAAGAAGAAGAAGAAGAAGAAGAAGAAGAAGAAGAATCAGAGGGAGAAGAGTGAGCTAGCTAGTAGGAATCCCTAAGCTTTTCTACTTTTAACAAAAGAGGTAAGTGATTTTATCTTTTTCCAACATGAAATTCCTTCCTTATAACATGTTAAACATACATGACTAGGAAAAATTATGGAGTAATTTGAAGTAGAGCTCATGTATAGAGGTTGAAGCTCAAAAGAAATAAGAGTTGATTGTGTTAGTTTTGTTGTTAGAGCAGATTTGGTACCCATGATTTCATAACCCTATAAGAGGAATTAGGGAAATTGTTAAATATGAAAGTTGTAGCTTTATACCCTTTTTAAATTCATGTAAACCAGTTATACTTAATTTAGTTTGTGTAAGGAGCTAGTTCATAACCAACCGAAATCTCCTCAATCTGGCTATTTTCATATATTTTGATGGCCTTATGTGTTGATTTAGACAAAGTGAAACATATGAAATTTGTAGTGTTATATCCCCTTTAAATACCTGTAAAACATCTTTGCGTAATTTTTTGTGTGGAAAGAGATATGGCTCATTGATCGTGACTGACCTTGAACTCAATGAAACCTCATGTTTTTTAATTCTGTTTTCCAAGAATTTGATGGCCATAGAATCAAAATTTGATGATGTACCAAACTTGAAAGTTGTATATTTATATCTTATCTATATATCTATAAAATTTTTTTGCCAAATTTATCATGATTGATGAGATATTGCCCGTTCATCATGATTGATTGTCAACATGTTGAAAACCTGCTCAACCTAAGATTGGTCATTTATTTTGGTAACTTTACTCACTGAATTAGACAATGAGTAAAATATTAAAAATGTTTCTTTATGTGTTTTGTAACTTTTGGCGAATCAATTTTGCAATTGGAATTATAAAATTTGAGATATACTCAAGATTGTAAGACCTGCTTAAGTTGAGATGACATTGAAATAGGACAAAATTCAAAAATTCATCAAATTTTCTATATCTTATATTTGCCTAAAATTTGACTATGTTGTATCATAATGTGTCTGGTTATTTGAAAAAAGAATCAACTCATTTGGATAAGCCTATCTAAAGTTATTGTTATAGAAGTGTAGCAAGGTTAGGCTGTCATATAGGGAAAATATGCATAAAAACTATGTCCACTTACATGGAACATGCCCATAGTTGCATACCATGCATTCAAAATCATTTTCACATACTTATAACCAAGTATGTATCAAATGTTAGGGATTTCAACACATTGAGGAAGCCCAAGAGAGTGTTCCAAACCTACTATAAAGGTTGGTCATAATAAAAGGTGAGTAAAAGCCATAATTGGATTCTAATTTGTATGTGTGATGATTTTACAATATGGTTGTATTATATTACATGTATATATGATTGAATTATGACATTTTGAATGTGAATACAAGTTAAGTGAGAATTATATGCTTTCAATGATTAGTTGGTAAACCTTTGTGAATGAACACTTGCATATGAAACTAAAAGGATATTGTGACTGGCTTGTCAAACACTTGCAAATCACTTGGAAAAGGGACCAATATGTCCTATTGGCATATGTTTTTTTTATCAAATGATTCACTTATTATATGTTAGCCAACAAAATCAAAAGTGATTTGAATCATATAAATTCTCGAGAGTAGTGTTTATTTTGCAAGGTCATGACAAAATCAATGCATTGCATTTGCATTTGCATTTGCATAGTCAATTGTTATACTTGTATTGTATTCTAATGATATTTGATTGTTAGTTGTGTCATAAGAATCTGATTATTATTTTTATTCATTAAGTTGTGACTCACCAAATCACAATTATATTTTTTAGATACTGAAGCATAGGGTTCATATACTTTGGAGCATAGAGTTTTGCATATAGGCATATGGAAAATAGGTCGTCGGCTGAATTCCAACTCTCTTTCCATATGTCATGTACATATATCTAGATAAGAACCAGTTTATGGTCACTAGCCTTAAACATTAGTTAACATATACGTACATTAAATACATGTTGGATTGTGTATGTATGATGAATCAACCTTTATGCATTTATAATTTTGGACTTGAATGCCATGATTTGTAAATGAAAATGGTCATTACAGTTTTTGGTATCAAAATAGGGATAGGTTCCATAGGGACATACATCTGAACATGATGTGACTTTTACACTATTAGGCATTATCATATGACATAGTCTTATATGTCTATAGGGCATTAGCAGCGATTAGTTATGGTAGTACCCACGACTCACCAAAGAGATGAGAGTTAGTCGATTTACATTCCATAAAAGCATCATGCCAACCCTTAGAGATCAACCTACTAGCAAAGATAGATCTCTTACACATTCTCATGCACAATACATATCTCATAGGTAACCACAACATAGAACTGGTGAACCAACAGTGCAGGGTCTAGAAAATGAAAGAGAAAGAATGTATGACAAATTAGGGAAATAAGGTGTTATTGACTTTAGTGGTACCACAGATTCAGTAGTGGTAAAGACATGGCTAAAAAGAATACAGAGAGTTTTGAATTTGATGAAATGCACACCAGAAGAAAAGTTTGATTATGTAGTGTCACTATTACAGGGGATGCATATGATTGGTAGCAAATCATTTCAAGGAGTGATGTCTAGCCTTTAGTGCTTACTTAAGATGATTTTCTTTATGAGTTCAACAACAATTACATGCTAGAAGTGTAAGAAGATGATAAAAGAATAGGACTTTTGAACCTAAAGCAGGGGGAGAAGACTATAGTCGAGTATGAGGCAAAATTTAATCAATTATCTCATTATACATCCTTCATGGTGACCATTGACAAAGATAAATATCAAAAGTTTAAAGAGGGACTGAGATATGAGAACAAAAGTAAGATCACAATAATTAATCTTCAAAATTATACCAAGCTAAAAGCTGCTGCAATAAGGGTGGAAAGATTAGAAAAATAAAGGACTGAACAACGAGTAAAAAAAGGGGCTTATTGAGTTTGTGGGAGATTTTAATAGAAATAAAGGTAAATGTGGACATTATATGTCATCACAGTCCAGTGCTAGGGGTGGTTGCTTTAGTTATAGAAGTAGGGGATTAGGAGTTTCATTGTATGTAGGCAAACGTCAAGGCCAAGTTATGCAACAATGACCCTCATGTGTATAATGTGACAGGTAACATATGGGTGAATGTAGAAAATTGACTAGTAGGTGCTACTTTTATGGATCTTTTAATCATATTGTTAGATATTGTCCTGAAAGATCTAAAATGTTAGAGGGAGGTAGAGGCAAAGGCAGAGCTACATTAGAGTCCATAGTTGAAGTTTCAAAAGTAAGTGGAGCTAAAGTATCATTTGGCAGGGGCAGAGGTTGGGGCAGGGGTAGAGGTAGAATAACCACAACTAGCCAAAGTATGAGTAGATAAGAAGGTTAGAGCTCTAAATCCCTAACATAAGCCAGAGTATTTGCCATGACTAGGCAAGAAGCTATTGTTATTCCAAAAGTAATCACTAGTAAACATTTTCTTCATGATTTAGAAGTTGATGCATTAATGATCTTGACTCCACACATTCATTCATTTCATTGAACATGGCATCATAATTATGTAGTATGCATCAACCTTTAGGTTTTAATCTATGTGTGAGTACTTTTTTGAGAGATGTGATGATTATGGATAAGGTATGTTGTGATTATGTGATTTATATTGATGGCATTGAGTTGAATGCTAATCTAGTACTATTGCCACAATGTGAATTTGATGTGAAATTGGGCATGGACTAGTTTTTCATATATCATGCAATAGTGAATTGTTTTACTAAGAAAACTGTTTTGGAATCAACAAATCAGACAAGGGTTATGTTTCAAGGTGAAAGACAAATTGTACCTGTATGTCTAGTTTATGCTATCAAAGCTTTTCGCATGGTTAAAGTGGTCATGAGGCTTATTTGGCACATGTGGTAGACACAAGGTTCATAAATGAATTACTTAACAATATTCTAATGATAAATGAGGTTCCATATGTGTTTCCAACTGACTTACTGGTTTGTTACTTGATAGAGAGATAAAAATCACAATTGAGTTAGTTTTAGGAACAACACTGAAATCCATTCCACCTTATATGATGGCTTCAACTGAGTTAAGAGAATTAAAGACCCAATTGTAGTAACTACTTGAAAATGGATTCATTGGACCTAGTGTGTCACCTTAAGATGTTTTATTATTATTTGTTAAAAAAAAGGATGAGAATTTGAGGTTATGTAATGATTACAGGTAGTTGAATCGGGTTACTGTCAAGAATAAATATCCTTTACCCAAGATAAATGATTTGTTTGACAAGTTATAAGGAGTACAAGTGTTTTCTAAAATTGACCTGGAATCAGGATATTATCAGCTCAAAATTTCAAACCCCAATGTACCAAAGACAACTTTTCAAACCAAGTATGGGCATTATGAATTTTTGGTGATGCCATTTGGTCTGACTAATGTATCAACTGCATTTATGGCTCTTATGAACAAAGTGTTCCAGCTTTGGACAAATTTGTAATTGTGTATATTGATGACATACTGGTGTATTTAAGGAGCAAAGAGGATTATGAAGAACATTTAATGATTTTGTTGCAAATTTTGAGAGAAAAACAATTATTTGCTAAATTAAGTAAGTGCAAGTTCTGGATCAACCATATGGTATTTTTAGGGCATGTAGTTTTTGAAAAGAGCATAGAAGTGGATCCAAACAAAATTGAAGCAATAATAAAATGGGAAACCACAAAGAGTGTTGTAGAAGTTTGAAGTTTCTTAGGACTAGCTGGATATTATTGTCGATTTGTTAAGGGATTTTCACTTATAGCTACTCCTTTAACTAAGTTACTTCAGAAAAATATAGCATTTAAATGTTTTAAAGTACGTCAAGAGAGTTTTGATGAATTAAAAGACAGATTGGCATCTGCTCTAGTGTTAGCCATTCCTACAAGTAATGGAGGATTTGTAATTTATAGTGATGCCTCTCATCAAGGTTTGGGATGTGTTTTAATGTAACATGGTAAGGCAATAGCCTATGCATCTAGACAACTAAAGCCTTATAAATTTTTTTACCTAGTACATGACCTAAAACTTGTTATCGTTGTGTTTGCTTTGAAAATATGGAGGTATTACATGAATGAAGAAACATTTTAGATATTTACAAATCACAAGAGCTTGAAATATTTGATGAGCCAAAAAGAATTAAACATGAGACAGAGGCAGTGGTTAGAATTGATAAAAGATTATGATTGCACCATTGAGTATCACCTAAGGAAGGCAAATATAGTTGTCGATGCTTTAAGTATGAAATCACGAAGCAGTGTAGCTTTTTTATAGGTATTTCTATTGTCTCATTGAGTTTAGTTATGAGATATGAATATATAACTAAACATATAAAAGAATGGAGTATTGATTACTACTTTTCAAGTGAGACCAATATTGCATGATCAAATTAAAGAAGCACAGGGAAAGATCCAAAGTTATATAGAATGATTGAAATGGTAGAATAGGAGAGACATGGTGATTTTGATATTCGAAATGATGCCTTGATGTTGGGTTCTCATTTTTGTGTGCCTAATGTTGATGATGAAAATGTATAATACCCTATGATCTCATTTTTTGTGGCCTAAAATGAGGAAAGATGTAGCAACCTATATTTCAACTTGTTTGACTTGTCAGCAGATCAAAACATAACATCAAGCACCAACTAGAAAATTGAAACCATTAATGATTCTAGTATGGAAATGGGAAATAACAACCATGGACTTTATATATGGGTTATTGAGAACTTTGAAGAAAAATGGTGTTATATGGGTGATCATTGATAGACTAACTAAGTTAGCTCACTTTTTGCCTATTCGATAGGGTAGTTCACTTAAGCACTTAGCCAAGAAATATATGGATGAAATTGTCAGATTACATGGCATTCTAGTGTCCATTGTATCAAATAGAGATCCATGATTTACATCTCAATTTTGGGTCAGTTTGAAATAGGCTTTAGGTACCAAGTTGAGTTTCAGTACTGCTTTTCATCCTTAGACAAATGGGCAATCAGAAAGGACAATTAAAATGCTTGAAGACATGTTTTGAGCTTGTGTGATAGAGTTCAAAGGTGCATAGGATGAATATATTGCCTTGATGAAATTTACTTATAACAATCATTATCATAGCAGTATAAAAATGGCACCATATAAAGCACTATATGGAAGAAAATGTCAAAGTCCTATCCATTGGGATGAAGAAGGGATGCGTGTTTTAGAAGGGCTAGAACTAGTGCAAGACACGGTGGACAAGGTGAAGGTAATTATGAGTAAACTTAAAGCAACATAAGACAAGCAAAAGAGCTATGCAAACAAACACAAAAGAGAATGGAATATCAGGTGGGAGACAAAGTGTTCTTTTGAATTTCACCATGGAAAGGAATAATTCGATTTGGCAAGAAGGGGAAAATGAGTCCTCAATACATAGGACCGTATGAGATCCTTGAAAGAATAAGTCTATTGGCTTACAGGCAAGCATAACCACTAGAGATGGTTTAGATTCATGATGTATCTCATGTGAGTAGGCTCAAAAAGTATCGGTCTAATCCTACACATATACTTATGGATCCAGTAATAACAATTACAAAGGATGTAAGTAATATTGAAGAACCAGTAAGAATCATTAATTATAAGACAAAAAAGTTATGAAATTAAGAAATACCTTTGGTTAACATGTTATGGAGAAACCACTCACAAGAAGAGGCTACATGGGAAACCAAAGAGAATAACAAATGTCAATATTCACATTCATTTACAGGTATTGAATTTTGAGGACAAAATTCTTTATAAGAGGGGAAGAAATGTAACATCTCTATCCTTATTCATTGACATTCTCACATGAAAATATTCATTACATAAATGATTTGCAATCTCACATGAACATTTGTATTACATAAATGATCATTTAGATATGTGAATTGGATAAGCATGACGATGACACTTGCACCATTGCATTTGGGACACTTGAACGTATATGTAATGTTTGTATAGTTAAAAGGAAAATTATTTTATGTTTTGTGCATGATATAACATCATAAATATTGGTGTTTTAGAGCTCATTTAAAAGTATAAGGAACATATGGGAATTAGGAGATGGATGGAGGTGATGAAATAGTGAAGAAGAGGGACTAAAAGAGGAATATTGAACTTCCAACCAATGGCAGTGAGACACCATGATTTTGTCTTATTAGGAGAGGTATACAAATTAAAATTTTCATCTTGTAGGATTAGATTGGAAAGCTAAAAATGTGAGGGAATACAAAAAATAGAAAGAAATGAAGGAAGAAAGGAGCACGAAGAAGAAGAAGAAGAAGGAGAGGGAGAATAGTGAGCTAACTAGGAGGAAACCCTAAGCTTTTATAGCTTTGGCAAAAGAGGTAAGTTATTTTATCCTCTTCCAATATGAAATTCCCCTCTCATAGCATGTTAAATAAGCATTATTAGGAAGAATTTATTGATAATTTGAGGTAGAGCTCATGTATGGAGGTTGAAGCTCAGAAGAAACAAGTGTTGATCGTGTTGGTTGTATTGTTAGAGCAGATTTTGTAGCCATGATTTTATAACTCCAGAAGAATAATTAGGGAAAGTATAAAATATGAAAGTTGTAGCTTTATGCCCCATCTAAATGCATGTAAAACAATTTTACTTAATTTGGTGTGTGTGAGGAGATATGGCTCTTTTATTAGGTTTGGTTCACAATCAACCGAAATTTCCTCAGTCTAGTTGTTTTCATATATTTTGATCACTTTATGTGTTGATTTAGACAAAGTGAAAAACATGAAATTTATAGAGTTGTATCACCTTTAAATATCTATAAATTAGTTTTGCTTAATTTATTGTATAGAAAGATATATGGCTTGTTAATTGTGACTAACCCTGAATCGTATGAAACCTTATCAATCTTTTAATTTTGTTTTCCAAGAATTTGATGGCCATAGATTCAGAATTTGATGATGTGCAAACTTGAAATTGTATATTTATGTCTTATCTACATTCTTATAAAATATTTTTGCCAAATTTAACATGGTTGATGAGATATTGCCCCTTCATCATGACTGATTGTCAACATGTTGAAAACTAGCTCACTTTGAGATTGGTTATTTATTTTGGTGACTTTATTGACTGAATTAGAAAATGAGTAAAACATGAAAAATGTTCCTTTATGTGTTTTGTAACTTTTGGAAAATCAATTTTACAATTGGATTTGTACAATTTGAGATGCACTCAAGATTGTAAGACCTACTCAGACTAAGATGACATTAAAACAGGCAAAAATTCAAAAATCCACCACATTTTCTATGCCTTATATTGACTTGAAATTTGACAATGTTGTATCATTATGTGTCTAGTTATTTTAAAAAAAGAATTAAGCCATTTGGATAAGTATATTTAGAGTTATTATTATGAGAATGTACCATGGTCAAGCTGCCATATAAGGAAAATATGCATAAGCACTAGGTCCATTTACATGGAACATATCCATAGTTGCATATTAAGCTTTCAAAATCATTTTGACATACTTATAACCAAGTATGTATCAAATATTAGGATTCCAACACATTAAGGAAGCCCAAAACAGAGTTCCAAACCTACCATAAATTTTGGTCACAACAAAAAGTGGGTAAAAGCCATAATTGGATTCTAATTTATGTGTGATGATTTTACGATATGGTTATGTTCTATTACATGTATATGTGATTGAATTGTAATAGTTTACATGTGAATACAAGTCAAGTGACAATTATATGCTCTTAATGATTATTTGGTATACCATTATGAATGAACACTTGCAAATCACGTGGAAAAGGATGTTGTGATTGACTTATCAAACACTTGTAAATCATGTGGAAAAGGGACCAATATGTCATATTGGCAAATGTTATTGATCAAATGATTCACTTGTTTTATATTGGCCAACAAAATTAAATGTCACTTAAATCACATGAATTCCTGATAGCAGTGCTTGCCTTGCAAGGTCATGACAAAATTAATCTATTGCATTTGCACTTACATAGTCAATTGTTATACTTGTAATATATCCTAATGATATTTTATTATTGTTTGTACCATAAGAATCTTCTTATTATTTTTATTCATTGAGTCGCGACTCATCAAATCAAAATTATGTTTTTCAGATACTGAAGCATGGAGTTTGGATACTTAGGAGCATAAAGTTTTACATATGGACACATGGAACACGAGTCGTCAGCTAAATTCTAATTCTTTCTTCTTGTGTCATGTATATATATCTATATAAGAACCAGTTTATGGTGACTAGCCTTAAACATTAGTTAACATACATGTATATTAAATACATGTTGGATTGTGTATGTACAATGAATCGACCTTTTATGCATATGTAATGTTAGACCTGAATGCCATTATTTGTAAATGAAAATGGTTGTTACATGTGTTCTTTCTTTAAAAGTATATGAATGGTGTTTTAGCCCTCAATCTCTCCCATTCTTGTGTTGTATGCTAACCCTTTATGGTTACTGGGGCATATTGATGTCGTACTCTTTGACAGCTACATAAAGAAAGGATTCATGAATCCTAGGATCCCTTTATGATGTTTTTTGCTTCAGGCCATTGAAAATTCTCTAAATATTTACATTTTCTTGTTAATATTTCTTTATATTATGTAACTCACATATTTGTGTTATTTGGTATTATTAAATGTTTCATTAGATGTTAGGATATGTTATTAAGGACATAGATGCATACTTAGGCACCTTTGCATAGGAAAGATGGTAAATATTAGTTATATTCCCTTATTATGTTTCATGTTCATTTGGCTTATCATTTATTTCTTTCAATTACTAACTTATTCTTTTCTTTTGGGTCTAGGTGTCTTACTTGAGTTAGACCATGATTATGGTCTTAATCATTATCTTAAATGATATGGATGATTGTGAAGTGTAATATGCATGGATAATGCATGATGGCCCTTATAACATGATGCATGACCCCTTTTCCCTTTGAGATAATTATGTTTGAATGGATGTATGGATTTATCTATCTAATAATCCTTCTACCATGATGTCTAATCCTTTCCCCTTTTTAGATGATTATGCTTGAATTGATGAATGGATATGTGTGATAATCCCTATACCATGAAACATGACCCACTCCCCATTAGATTGACGAAATGATTTGATTGGCTTGATTACACTAGAAGCATGCTTAAGACCGTTAATCAGACTAATCAATAACTCAGTAAAAATATTAAAAGTGAACTAAAGATGCTCGAAGATTAGATCCTAATATCCGAGTGGATTAGGGGTGCCTAACCTCTTTCCCAAGTCATATCCAATTTTTAAACCCAATCTTTGATGGGGTGAAGATGAAATAGGCCTTCTAATTGACTTAGATTATATTCAAATTTTGTCTTTTATGGATTTTTATCGTAACCAAAGTCAAGTGGCTACTCCACATTTTCTAAGAATAGTACCAACATATTATCCCATGCTTTGTCCCTTAATGACCCTCACTTTGAACTTGAGGCTTTGAGTTGCATGAGGCCTAAAAGGATCCCTTGTTGGTCCAAACATGTACTACATTTAGGGTCATTACCAATGTAAAGACTCTCATCTTCTCGATCCCTTGTTGATCAATAAAAGGATAAAATTGTAAGCAAGATTTCACTAGTTCGAGCGAAACTTAAGGCACTCATAGAGGCTCAATCCATTTTTACCACATTAGATATCAGGTTCAATAATTAGATATGATGTGGGAAAGAGGATAGACACCCTCTAAATCACCCATATTTAGGGATATGGCCTTTGTGTATCTTTAGTTCACAATTATAATTTTAGCCTTATAATCAATTAGTCCAGTTATTTGTCCTAATAGATTCATCTTACGACTCATATCAAGCAAATCATCTATAAAGCATTACAAGCATACACCATGGGAATGAAGGGCACATTTATATTCTCAAATAGGAGGAGCATGCTTAGATTATAAAATTAAATATGCAAAATCAAAAGAATCATACAACCTATAAAAGAGAAAATGAAGTTATCATCTCATAAAAAACATAATGGGAAGATGGAAATACTATAAGATACTTAGTACCATTAATCATGACATTACCTTGTTTCATGTCCTACTCCAAGTTAAGGAACCAAATCATGCATCTATGTCTAAAATTAATATATTCATAATCCCATCATACATATTAAGCATAATTTAATTTAATTATTTATGATAATTAAGGCATAAACAAATAAAGACAATGAATGGAATATAAGCACAAAATGCAATAATGACATTTAAATGCATTTGGAAGATAATGAAGGTCTTGGGAAAGTCATTAAATCATATTCTCTTCCAAAGTTACTTATAAGAGCTAGACACCTCAAAGATACCACTAGTCACTAATAGGACTAGGATACCAAAATGATGAAGATATTAGAAAGTTGAAAGTAACTACCTTAAATCTTAATTCTTATCCTATTTTGAAAAGAATATAGGACATAGTATGAGAACCTACTCATATTTTATCATTGAAGCTCACAAGAAAATCCCCAAAAGTTCTAAAACTAAGAGAAAATAAAAGAGGAAGGAAAAAAGAAAAGTTTGTAATGTTCCTCAATCGAAGTGGGTTGTATAGACCAACTAGTGATTTATATAGTCTACTTAGTTGTTTGTATAGATCACTGAGAAGTCTATACAATTATTGAGATTGAAACTTAATGAAGAAAGAAAAGAAAAAAAGAAGGGAATAAGGGGAAGGAGTTTTTGGATCCCTAGGTGTTCTTCCTTGTTGGTCTTGCCTTTAGAGGCACTTTCGATGATGAATTTATCCTTTAAATATCAAGGGAGATGCAAAAAAATGTCATAAAACTTTGATGAATGCCTTAGATGCTTAGTTGGATGGTTTATAGGATTAATTTATTATGCTTTGATGAGTTTGAATGGCAATTTTGTAAGGTAACACTGAAGTAGCAGGCCTCTTCCTTTCTCTTCTCAAATAAGGATATTTATAGAGGAGGAAAGAGTGCTCCTGTGCTAAAATGGTTTAGGTTACCCTTAATCCTTATCCCTTAGTAGATAAGATCAAGCAAAATTCCATAATTAAGATTTCAAGTTATTTGTACAACGAAGAAGTGGTTGTATAAACTAGTGGTTAGTTGTACAACCAAGTGGAAGTTAACATTCAACTATTATCAAATCTTCTCTTTGTTAGGTATGCAACTAAGTAGGTTAGTTATACAACTAAGTGGGTTGCTTGTACAAACAAGTATATTGGTTGTATACCTATCTATAGGCTATTTAATGGGTTTTGAGTTAGGCTTATTTTGGGTTGTGCGTTTAGCTTAGGCTTAATCCAAGGTTCCTCCTAAGCCTTGTTTCTTCCTTTTGTAATCTTTCCCTCACACCTTTAAGGATTAATTTCAATAATTTCTCATTAGTAGTCTTACACCATAGGGCCCAAAATCTAAGGCTCATAGTTTATCCCTGTTTATAGGGTTTGGAAAATGATATTTGAGAAATGTTTGTTAAATAAGACATAATAAAGCATTGCCAAAATGTAAACATTATAAAATATGCCAAAGGATTCAATTCTTTAGCAACTCTTCAAATAGGTACTAAATTTTTTGAATGAATTGGCAAGTTTCTAGCAAGTACTAAGCTTTTTTGATAACTTTCTAATAGGTATTACTGCCAAATAGTCCTCTCCAGCAACTCTTAAGCAGATCTAGGTGCTTTAGCAACTCTCTAGCAAGTACTAAGTTCTTCTAGTAGCTTTCTAGCAAGTATCAATGTTAATGTTTTCCTTCCAATAACTTTTTAGCATAAGTTTGAGGTTGGGATCTTAGATAGCCATTCTAGATAAATGAAAGTTTAATAGCTCTTTAGCAAGTATTGAAAGAGGTGCCATACTTTGACAACTATTTTGGCATAAAATATCAATTTAACAACCCTTTTGGCATTTACTATAAAGGGTTATGTATTCTGACAATCATTTTGGTATGTAAACTTAGTTTAATAGACCTTTTGGCATTTGTTAGAAAAGAATCTAAGAATTTGTAACCCTGACAGTCATTTTGGAGTAAAATTGATTCAAGAGCTCTCCTAGCATCAGTTGGGGATGAATCTATATTTTGGTAACCATTTAGACATCAAATGATTGCTTGGAAAAAATCCTACATTTTAGTAAGTCTTTAAGAGTGGACCAGAATATTAATAACCCTTCTAGCTAGTAATTAATAATACATTTGGTATTCCAAGGATAATTTTGTGATTTTTCACAAGTATTATAGAGTTTGGCTTAAGTTTTCTAGTCTCTAAGAGATTTGAGGGCATTTTGGTTAGTTATTATAGGCTCTTTCTTTCCTTCCTTGCTTTCCTTCTAATTTTTCTTTATGGGTTTATTTTGAGGTTTGTACAAGCAAGCCTTATGTTTGTATAGATAATGTAATTAAAGGCATTAAGGAGTAGTGTAATTTTGTGATGCAAAATGGCATTAGTTGTCTATACAGACAAGGCTTGTCTACACAGACAATGCTTAGTATATAAGGGGTTCTGCCAGCCCTCTTCTCATTTATGTCATTTTCACTTCCCTTTCCATTTTTTCTTTTTAAAAACTCTATAGACTTTGAGCTTTTAGGTTCCCCGTACTCAGGTTTGTTATGGCGTACTTTAATGGCCCAATGTTTAATGCTTTTATGAATTTCTCAGATGGGGATGATGTTGCTTATGACATACAAGGATCCTCTTACATGTCTTGCCCAAGACATGCACAAAGGGTCTCATGCCGAGTTGAGACATGTCGATCATCTACATCTCTACTTTTATCTGGTTAGCATAACCTTTAGCATGGTAGGTCCCATATCTTTCTCTCTTATTCTCTCTTTTTATTTCTTTTTCCTTTATTTTTCTTTTCTTGTCATTTTAATATTATTTTTTAAGGCACTATCATAGAATTCCCTATTGCATAGGAATATTAAGATAGTCCCTAAAAATCAAACTCAACTATAGGACACTCACCTTTACAATATCAAAATTATTCATCGATCGTCCATTAGATAATTGATTTGATTTGTGTGCTCTTATTATCATTGTTATTCTTTTTTTCTCTTTTGTTATCCTTGCATATGGAAATTATCCAAATTAATTTGTGAAATAATTTTAGAAAATTAGAATGCATACCTATAAGACCTAATGAATTTATTTCCAAATTTGTTGAATTATTATCGAATTCCATTGGACTTGTAAATTACGGGTATTTATGATTAAATTTTACTAATATTATGGATTTTTATGAAATTTCACAAATAAATTTATTTTTCATGACTTTATCACAAAATTTTGTAAATTATTGCCTATGATACCTGTGAATTGAATGTCATAAGCATTTTTCATTGCCTAAATTTAGCTCTTTATTTCTTGCATCCATAAAAAGCTAGGATTAGTTTAGAAATCATTTAAATTTAGTCTTGCATGTACCTTAGGGCCTTTTCCATAATATTTATCTAAAATAGCATGTATAATTATGATTTCTTGCGCTTACTGAATTCTTATTGTATTTGTTTGGTCCTGTATTTTTGTATGGAATTACATGTAATTTATATACCTAGAACTTGTAATATCTGATTATTGATCTTGAATTGCTTTGTTTTCTAATGATTGCCACAAATTTTGTGCTTTATTGTGTTTTTCTGCATTTAAGGATTTATTTGGTGTTTTGTGCATCCCTGTATGGAAAAGTGAAAACAATTAAGGGTTGATCAGTTTTGTGTATGTTGTGCATACCTGTGATGTTATTTTGATTTTTTTAGCTTTCTTGTGGTGCTTGATTCAAATTTTCTTATATTTTTATTTGTGACCATCTTTGCTTTTGTGTAATTTTGGCTTTTTCTTATTTCTTTTTAGGGCAATATCTCTTTTAACAAAGAGAACAAAGTTGTCATATCAATGGGCATTGAGTTCAAATGTTTGCCTTCATGCATAATTGTGTGACTCGATGAGATCGATCTCCTACCATTTTTGCATACATTGCCAAACAAGGCCTTAGGGAGCTATATGACAACTATGTAGGCTTTGGCAGAGAGATTGATCGATACTACGTATACTTTCACTTACCGCAGATAAGGGAGTTGACTTTTACCCTAGTGGACTTTACTTATATGATTAAAATTTGGTGTTTAGGGATCCTGTCGCCTACCAATGTGAGAGTCTATCACCCTGTCCTATAAAAAAATATATATATGATAACTCCTAGAGTGTATCCCTAGCACGAAAGGGAACACTGCCTTCAAGCACTCTAATCTAAAAAGTAATGTTTCAATTGAGATAGATGCAAGCCCTCAAGAGGTGATCAGTCAACCTACATCTTATTGTATAGTTTCTTGAGACCTTTATTCTCCAATCCTATTGACATAACAGAGATGTCTCTTACCAGTCCTAAAAGATCTCGAGGTAGTTTACCATTTCAATTAGGGCTCTATTGCGATAGCCCATTTGTACTTGTATTTAGGCAGAAGCTACCATAAGCTATCATACATGAACAATGTTTGACTAGTACTTAAGGTAATTTATTTACCCACATTTTTCTTTATTAATATTTTATTATCTTTTATTTTACTAATGATATGTCTTTAGTAAGCTTAGACAATCGAGCTGAGTTACTAAAGGGCGATAACCCTTTAGAGAACATGGAGGAGTGTTATCCTTATTTCACATGGTAGAGCTTCACACACCACACTGAGTCATCTATGAGGGTCAAGCATAACCACCTAAATAAGTTGATGATTGCTCAAGTGCAATTAACCAAAATAGGAATCAAATTGTTAATTTTGTGATATTTGTAAGTCTTGTACAGTACTTATAGTGGTGTGTTTCATTTTGTGTAGCTTCATCTAGACTAGATGGGACCAGTAGATGAGTGGCATCCCGAGATTGTGAAGGCTGAAGAGTGCTCTTAAAGTGGCGATTACTGACAGGGTCTTCCATTTGAGAGTGGTATCTTAGAAAGCGAGTGCTACATTAGTGAGAGGGGCTAAATGCTCAACCCATAACTTAGTGTTTGCTTCCTGACATGCTCTGAGCATCAGACCTAAAAGACGATGAGTATCAATGAGCCTTGGCATTAAAACTTGTGGGGCATCTCATAACAAGAGGTATGGAGTAGCGAGCCTAGATGGTTGAGACTCTAATGGAGATGAGTTCGTTATTAGAAGCATGCATCTAGAATTTCCCCTATCATAAGGCTTGTGCCAAGTTAGTGATATGATGTGCGCTCCATTCAAATAGGAGGCCTATAGAGCTCACACCTATAATTGGTAGCTGCAAGGGGGGCCGCATCATACAGGCTTTTTGTTTGAAGCCTATCATGGTAAGAGAGCTAAACACATTTTTGGATAGCATGATGAAGATGTGCATGGCTTCCTTGACTAAGTCCATGATGGCTCTAGACATTACTTAATTGGCATGCTCATTTGAACCAGTCAGCATGACCCATATTCTTCTTTCGATCTCACTTATACTGTTCATCTCTTATTATGTTTACTAACTTTGTTTCTTTTTATGAAAATCCTACGTATCTAAGTCGATGCCATGTTTTGACCTTATTACTGTGTTGAAAAGAGCCATGACACAATAGACTTGTGAGGTTCAGGTTAGTAATAATACAAGTTTTGTTTGCAAGTTATGCTTACATATATGTGTGTATGTGTAACCTAACCCTATGTGTATTGTAAGAGGTGGTCTAGCACTAAGCTTGGGAGCTTCATGAGATGTAAAATGAGTTGTTGAAGCTTTAAGCCAAGATGGAGTGATAGAGCATCGGACGTCTACTGAGTCTAAGAGCTATGTGGGTACCTCTGACAAAGATGTGAAAGACTGAGTCAATAATAGTTGCCCTTTCTTTTAGGCTTTTAGGATTCTTTTTTGTTTTTATATTTTTAGAACTCTTGATCACTATGGAATTATAATACATTAAGTTTTAAAGACCTTTTCATGTTAACTTTTGGTATTTAAGAGCCTTAGGGTATTTTTAAGGTGAAAAAGCCTACATTTTGTCAAACTTTAACTCTTTTATGGGAAACAGATACCATTTTTATTTTGATACTTTGTTCATGACCCAGTTGAATGCATGTGCAAATTTTATCCATTTATTTATGCATGCACCTCTTTAAACAGGTATGGATTGATTTAGATGTCTATGATATAAGAAGAATTCTACTATAGAATTTACAAGAAAGGTGGAATGTATAAACCACAAAGTTGTTTGTATAAACAACTTATGTAAACTTTATAACCATTTGTATTTATCACAATTGTCATGCACTATCCACCTTCTCTCTCTTCTATAAAATATTTCTTCTTGATTTTCATGCACTACCCACCTTTTTTTTATTTGACTTAACATGGATTTTCTTCAGCAACTTATGATTTATGGGATCCAACCACCCACTCTTTCCACTTTGAAAAAATTGAAATATGCCCCTTACTAGAGGAGTTTGGTGTCATTCTCAACTGTTATATTACTAGTGTTGATTGGATCACACTATTATGCCCGAATTACTCTCATATCTAAAAAAATGATGAAATTATTTGACTTACACCATGATGAGGTGCCTATGTACCCCATTAGAGAAGAGAAAATCATTACATTCCTATTTCTTACCCTTCATTCTTTAAGAGGCCATGCTAAGACATCACAAACTTGTATCCTAACAGATGATCTAATGGGAGAATTTTCGCTATAAAGAGACGATGGGGAGATTGACTTGCAAATTTTGCCTCTCATTGAGGAGATTGAGTTAGGGAAGACCTTGGTCCCTGTAATTCTTTGCAAAACCATTGTAGGCCAGAACAAGGTGTCACTAAACATCATTAAATCTTTTATTGGGAATTCATTATTATTTTAGGTACAAACTTCTTTTATGGTCTTTTATTTTTATTTTTCTCTTTTTTATTTTTATTTTCTTTTTCTTTATTTTTATTCTATTTTTTCTTTTATTTTTATTTTTATTATTTTTCACCCAACTTTTATTTGGACCGCCCTTATGGATTTTTAATCTAGCATGCTACTCATTTTTGCTTTAGGCTGCTCTTTAAAGCTTTAAACCAAATGAGCTTTTATCTTCTTCTTCTTTATTTTTTTATATTTTTTTTCCATTTTTCAAATATGGTTGTAAGAGAAATAAGGTTTGTTGAAAGCTCACACTATGAATGCAAGATGATATTTCTAGTAACATCATTCAAATCGTTGTCTGCCAAGGCATGCTTTTATAAAATCTAAATAGGTTGAGTGATTGTCTCACATTTCATATTCTGACATTCATTAAACCTTTCCCTGATGGAGACTAACTGGTGTCACATTAAGGACTTATAAAGGGTGTGCGATCATTTTGGCTTTGATATCTAATACCTTATATGATCCAACTATAGTATGTCATCAATTCAGGGCTAGACGAGATGTAATGGGTTTTCTTCTTACTTTCACTAGGAGACCCTTCACTTAGCGCTTCATAGATAAAGTGGAGGCCACATGGGTAATCATTACATATGTCACATCTTCCCTATCAAAGCTTTTATTTCTAATGACGCTGACTTCGAGGCTTGGTTACATGGCAATTAGAGATATAAGAATTTTTTTTTTATCTTATCAAAACATTTACAACAAGAATGAGCATATGGAAAAAGAACTTCTTCTATTTCATTTAGCTTAAAGAAATGTTTGACAAAGGTTACTTTCATTATGCAAACGTATTCCCTTGTAATATTATGCTTGTGATGAATCATAAAAGTTCACATATTATACCTGAATTAAATGCATGATCACTACTTTTAATAATGGCACATTAGATTATGCAATTGCCTTAACCAATGCCTTTGACATGTTGGCTCTTTTTTCCTCATTCTTCGTCCCTTTGTTACCATTTCCTCTTCATCACATACCTTTTAACACTATGTTGTCATTTCTCAAGTAGTCATTCGCACTCTATTACCTTTTACTTCATTTATTATTTTTCATTTTTATGTCCTAAATTTTACCTAAGTTAGCCTTTTAAGTTTTTAATTTAATGGACTTTTTTCTTTTTTTCCTTTTTATTTGTTTATTTTTTGTACATAATTTTTGCCTAAGTCGCCCTTTTGAGTTTTCAACTTAGCGGGCTTGTTTACATTTCTCACTTTCTTACATGAAGTATTTCTTTAACCTATCCATGTTTATAAGCTAAAAAAAAGTCGTTCTCATCCATGTTTGACAAACCTAAATACATTTGTTTGGCCACATAGAGGCCTTAATAATTTGGCTTAAATGTTCCCCTAAGATCTTGAGTTTGTGGCCTTATTGCCTTCAACACTAAATCACCAACTTTTTCTGCGCTCATCTTAACCCTTTTTATTAAAAGTACGTGTCATTCGTGCCTAATACAACTAAATATCATAAAGGGCTTTTAACCTTTTCTAATCTAACAGAGTCAACTAGTCGTATCAGTTTCTCACCCATTGATACTCAAGAACTTTGTCTCAGCCAACACCTGCAAGGATTTCATTTTCATTTCTATTGGTAACACTACTTCCATTCCATCCTAATTTTAACTTAAAAATGCACTATATTATCTGTCACAACATGATGAGGCACTCTATAGTGACAAATGAGATTCTTCTCTATGAATCAGGCCATCTACTTTACCCCTAACTTATCGAAAGATTTTGCTTCCACACATTTTGAGAAGTAATCAACTACCACTACAATATACATAAGCCCCTTTATAGAAGCTGGTTTCATTTCCCCAATCACATTAATGCCCTATGCTACAAATGGCCAAAGTGAAGTCAAACTTTGTAATTCCATCGATGGTAATTGGCTAAGACTGCCATGAATTGGGCACTTGTGAAAACTCCTTGCGATCTTATTACAATCTTATTCCTTAATTAATAGTATCCCATACTCAAATTCGTCTTGGCCAAAACCATTCCATTCATATAAGGACCCAAAACCCCTGCATGCACATCTTTCATTACCATGATGGCTTATTCCTTTGTCAAGCATCTCAAGTATACCCTTTGTATACCATACCATCATAAACCATGAACTGTAATGCTATCTTTCAAATTACGTCCTTATCCTTGTTTTCTACCTTCTCAGGATACACACCACTTTTTAAGTACCTTTGTATATCATAATATCAAAGATGATTTTTCATAAATGTCTGCATAACCTTTTCTTCAATATAGCACAATGTTTTATACTTGAATGTAATCAAACACTTCATCGACATCTTCTTAGGTCCATCCTAAATAGAAACCAAGGTAGCCAAGGCATTAGTTATTGCATTATATTTTTAGGAAAGATGGTGAAACATGACCCTTTCAAAGTTCTCAGTTAGCTTCTTCAAGTGTTCAAAGTATGGACCTAAATATTCCTCCTTTAATTCAAATTCATTGATCACTTGAGAAATAACTAGTAGAGAATCTCTAAACACTGTTATTGTCCTGACTCCCATTCAGATCAGCGACTCTAGCCTAAATGTGTAAGCTTCATTTTCTATAACATCCCTATCCACATTCATTGGCACTCTCGCATGAACCTATTCATTGCATAAATGATTTGCAATCCCACATAAACATATGCAATGGATAAATGATAATTTAGATATGTGAATTGGATAAGCACGATGATGACATTTGCACCATTGCATTTGGGACACTTAAACATATATGTAATGTTTGTATAGTTACATGGCAAATTATCTGATGTTATGTGCATGTTATAACATCATAAATAATGGTGTTTTAGATATTATTTAAAAGTATAAGGATCATATGGGGATTAGGAGATGGATGGAGGTGATGAAGGAGTGAAGAAGAGGGATTACAAGAGGAATATTAAACTTTCAACCAATGGTAGTGAGATACAATGATTTTTTCCTATTAGGGTAGGTATACAAATTTAATTTTTTATCTTTTAGGATCATATTGGAGAGGAAAAATGTGAGGGAACATAGAAAAGGAAGAGAGCTACGAAAGAAAGCAAGAAGAAGAAAAAGAAAAAGAAGAAGAAGAAGAAGAGGAAGAAGAAGAAAAGTGAGCTAACTAGGAAGAAACCCTAAGCTTTCTAGTTTTAGGAAAAGAGGTAAGTGATTCTATCTTCTTTCCATATAAAATTCCTCCCTCATGGCATGTTAATCATGTATAGTTAGTAAGAATTATGGAGTATTTGAGGTAGAGCTCATGTATGGAAGTTGAAATTCAAGAGAAACAAGAGTTGATTGTGTTGGTTTTGTTGTTAGAGCAGATTTTTGCACTCACGATTTCATAAGCCTAAAAGACGAATTAGGTCCTCATGGCATGTTAATCATGTATAGTTAGTAAGAATTATGGAGTATTTGAGATAGAGCTCATGTATAGAAGTTGAAATTCAAGAGAAACAAGAGTTGATTGTGTTGGTTTTGTTGTTAGAGCATATTTTTGCACTCACAATTTCATAAGCCTAGAAGAGGAATTGGGAAAAGTGTAAACCCATGAAATTTGTAGCTTTATGTCCCATGTAAATGCACGTAAAACAGTTTTTCTTAATTTTGTATGTATGAAGAACTATGGCTCCTTCATTAGGGCTGGTTCACAACCAACCGAAATCTCCTCAGTCTTTCTGTTTTCACATATTTTGATGACCTTATGTGTTGATTTAGACAAAGTTCAAAATATAAAATTTATAGGGTTATATCTCCTCTAAATATCTATAAGAAGTTTTGCTTGATTTTTGTGTGGAAAGAGATAGACCTCTTTAATTGTGACTGACCCTGAATTAATGAAACCTCATTAGTCTTTTAATTTTGTTTTCCAAGAATTTAATGGCCATAGGATAGGAATTTTATGATGTTCCAATCTTGTAAGTTGTATATTTATGTCTAATATACATTCCTATAAAATATTTTTTCCAAATTTATCATGATTGATGAGATATTGCCCCTTCATCATGACTAATTGCTAACATGTTGAAAACCTTATCACCGTTTGACCATTTATTTTGGTGACCTTATAGACTGAATTTGATAATGTGTAAAACATGATAAATGTTCCTATATATGATATGCATCTTATGGTAAATCAATTTTACAATTGGATTTGTACAATTTTAGATATACCCATGAATGTAAGACCTACTCAGACTAAGATGACATTGAAATATGGCATAATTCAAAAATTCACCACATTTTATATATGCCTTATATTAATATGAAATTTGACTATGTTGTCTCATTATATATCTAGTTTATTTAGAAAAAAGAATCAAGTCATTTGGATAAGTATATATAGAGTTATTGCTGTGAGAGTGAAGAAAAGTTTGGCTGCCATACAAGAAAAATATGCATAAACACTAGGTCCACTTGCATGAAACATGACCATAGTTTCATGCCAAGCACTCATACTAATGTTGACATACTTATAACCATGTATGTATCGAATGTTAGATCTCAACACTTTGAGGAAGCCCAAGAAAGAGGTCCAAACCTACCATGAAGGTTGGTCATATCAAAAGGTGAGTAAAAGCCATTATTGGATTCTAATGTGCATGTGTAATGATTTTATAACATGGTTATGTTCTAATACATGTATATGTGATTGTTGTGACATTTTACATGTGAATATGTTAAGTGAGAATTATATACTCTTAATGATTACTTAGTATACCATAGTGAATGAACACTTGCATATGAAACTAGAAGGATGTCGTCGCTGACTTGTCAAACACCTACAAAATCACTTGGTAAAAGGGACCAATATGTCCTATTGGCACATGTTATTGATCAAATGATTCACTTGTTATATGTTGCCCAGCAAAATCAAATGTCACTTGAATCACATGAATTACTGATAATAGTATTTGCCTTGCAAGGTCATGACAAAAATCAATCTATTTTGCATAGTCAATTCTTATACTTATAATATATCCTGATGATATTTGATTGTTGGTTGTGCCATAAGAATCTGATTATTTTCATTGAGTCGTGACTCATCAATCACAATTATGTTTTTCAGGTACTGAAGCATAGGTTTTTGGATCCTTTGGAATGTAGAGTTTTGCATATAGACATGTAGAGCACAGGTCGTCAGCTAAATTTCAATTCTCTCTCTCCTTGTGTCATGTACATATATCTAGATAGGAACTAGTTTATGGTGACTAACCTTGAACATTAGTTAGCATATATGTACATTAAATACATGTTGAATTGTGTATGTAAGATGAATCAACCTTTATGTATATGTATTTTTAGATATGAATGTCATGATTTGTAAATGAAAATGGTCGTTGCATACTTACCCCTAGTATATTAAACTTGAGATCTTATATCTTTTTGCCTAAAAGCAATTCCTTGAAAAATTAACCCTGGTCCGCACCCAATCCTAACCTGTGGAAGAGAATCTTGGAATAAACGAATTTATGAACCTTGATTCATGCAAGAATCAAAACATGAGAAACACTTTCAATGTAATTTTATTCAATATAACTTAATTGGTTGTTTACATGTGAATGCCTTTTTAATTTCTAAAGTACAACTTCCTATATTCAATGCATCCTTAAATTTCTTCATTCTTGCTCTTATGATGGGACCTCTAAGTAATTGAATTAGATCTTTAATCATGTGTGCATCCTTATTTGCATAAATCATCCATAAAATAAAGGGCTTGTGATCATGAAAATGGGCTCAACCCTTTGATATCTTTATAGATCAATCATAAAACATAATAAACTCCTTTAAAGTTTTATGACCATGAGAGTAGGCACAATATTATCAGGGGTTTACTTAATATAGTTTGACAGTACATGTTGATGAGGGAGATAGATCTTCAAGTAGCACCCTTACATTGTTAAAGCAAAAATCAACTTATATATGCATAAGAAGGTATTGTGATGACTCCTGAATCCATGGGAATTATATTATAAGGAATTTCTTTGATTTAGTTCATTGATTATTTTAGTTATTCATTGTTCTAATTAATTTGGTTACTATCTCCTTATTTTGAATTACTAAATATAATAAAGTATTTAATAATTTTGGTAATTGTGCAATCTATCTATGTGGGAATTGATCTTTGCTCACTATTTATATTGTTTCATCGACTTGTACAATTGCAAAATTAAACATGCATCAAAATATATCTCTGAATTATTATTATTATTATTATCTATTATAACAATCTAGATATTAAGATTGTGGCAAATTTTTTGAAAGAATTAGTGATAATGACTACAAAGGGTAGAGTCAACAGATATGTGGTTATGGGAGGGTTCAGCATTGCCGGTGAGATTGATGATAAGGAATTATTCAGCATGAATACAATGGTGGAAAGACAGAAAAAGAGAATTTGATGTGAAATGGAAAGAACATAGGAGTTATCAAAAGAAAAGGTATTGAAATATTTTTATAAATGTTTTTATCAACATGTGATTTTCACACATTAGTCTCAACTACAATTTCTTGAAATAGATTGTCACGCCCCAAATCTCATGACCTCAACCTCATTAGCTTACATGTATAAATTTTCAAATAGGCGAAAGTGAAATACAATAATAAAAAATTTCAATGCATAAATGATAATTTGTCAACTATAATGTATTAATTAGTTTACAATGTCGCAAATTCATATATTTAAAATAAATAACTTACACTCAAACTCTAAAGGATCATCTACTAAATATAAGAAAATAAATCTAAGTAAATATATATAATATTCAAAGAAAATATATTTATAGACATCAATAGCTCGACTACATTAAATAAAACCTACAAAACTGAGTTGTGAAGTCGTACACATAACTACAGCTCAGTGAAACATTTAAGGCAGAAAACGTCCTAACCTTTTATGAAGTTTAAGTAAAATAATAAATAAACAAACAACAATATATAAACACATCATATGATCAAGTGTACTTATACAATCTCTCACCTAAATATAAGTTTTAATGTATAACTCACATAAATCGATTTACCACCAATAGCACTACTTATACCATCATATGATTAATTTCTAATGAACTAATATATTTCATTTATAATTTTTAACCTAATATTTTAAGAAATTTTGAAAAAAATTTTAAACATACTCCACATAAAATTTGAGATCAAATTGATATTATTTACTATTTTAAATTATATCCTTGCTTAAAGCCTTTCGCACTATAGCAAACCGAAATAACCCTTTAAAACCCAAATAACCCTTTAAAGTTATATATTACTTAAAAAAATATAAAAATTATAAATATATTTCTTACCATTGGATCAGCCTCAAATTTTAAATCATAAAACTAGACATTTATATCACCAACTTATAAGCAAAATTGGGAGGGGGTCCAATCCAATGAAAAAACTCTGCACAAGGCGTGGAAAAGGGCCAATGGGCCATATAAGAACCCGGCAATACCAACTGAAATCTAGCATCAATTCAAAAGAAAACTACCAGACCTTTGGCACAGCGGAAAACCTGCTACATGTTTTCATTTCGTTCCCAAGGGTTGGCCAATAGTACATTATCAGACAATGTATCTCCAAGTATAACTGTTACATAATATTTTTTGGGAGCTCTCTACAAGTAACGGACCAACCATTCAAAATGCCGGAAGCCAAAATCACCAAGTCCAACTGTTGGTTCTGCACAAATGATAAAATATCCATCAATCAAATGCCTATTTATAATGCAAGATTGCGGAAAAGAATATCAAGAGAAAGGGACATAGGTAGGAAAGGGATATATAACAACTATTGAAGTACAGTGAAACGTCTACTATTCTGATCTGAGCAACCACAACAGACGATAGTTTGTAGAGACCTCCATCCATTTTATCTCAACAAAATGAATCGAGCTAATACTAACACGATCAAAGAGCTAACTTCTAATATTAGCCTGAATAGACAGCATGTTAAGTGCATCAGCAATTTATTATTCTCAACACACAGCCAATGAACAATGAAGGAAATGGAAAGAACAAGAATCTCCAATGCAGAAACAGAGACTTCAAATCACAGCTATGAGGCTCTATAGCAGCTAAGCAACCGTAACTGTTCTGATAGAGCTATAAATACAATAAGACAAACGTATGATCCAGCTCATTCTCAAATTCTCTGGAATTATTTTAAATATTCATTGCAAAACAATATACAATAAGACAAAAGTATGATCCAGCTCATTCTCAAATTCTCTGGAATTATTTTAAATATTCATTGCAAAACAAGGGGAAATAATATTTGTCTTTTTTGAAAAAATGCTGACAAAGATTTCACCATATTGATTGGCCCACTGTTGAAACATCTAGAGGAAGAGACTAACTGAACTGGAACTTTGGAATAACCAAATTGGTTCAGTTCAGTTTAAACCAAATTTTCAATAAATTATTTTATTTTAATGATTTTTATGCATAATATATATTAAACACAGAATAGATTATTATATTTATTAATATTATTCAAATCAATTATATTTTAATTATCAAAAATTAACATAGCAAATATGAACCAAATGGAACCAAACCAAACTAAATATCTTAATAATTAAAACAGAGCTGAACCAAACTGACCTGAACTATTTGCCCACCCTTTACACATCTAAAATAAAAATACAGTAACAAGATAAGGAGTTTTTACAATTAAAAAAAAAATAGCAAGACGTTTTGTATATAAAGCCCAAACCATCATCCAGTAATTAAGATAACAAAACAGAAGTTTAAATATAAAACTTTAGTTATTACCTCCGACAGGCAGGTCAACGATTCAGGTTAATTCCTCTCCCATAATCTGTATGTACAGGAAGGTGGATATGTGACATGAAGACTAACTATTTCGACCATTTATCTCAGACAACTTGTGATGAAATATTAGCAGTCAAAAGTGTTCCCCGAAACCCTTCCTCGGAATGCTGTGCATTTATTTTCTGGTCAGCAAGCTCATCTGTTGAACATTAAAATCAGAAAAATCAACAAATAACAGCTAATCCAGTACAAATAACAGCAACAATACAGATGCAGCCCATGTACAGAAACTGCTGAGTTAATTGAGAGATCAAGACTAAATAAATCTAAGAAAGTGTGGACATCTACAGATTGTTACACCCTGTATGGTAAGTTTTAAATCCAGCCATCTAAAGCAGCAAGAAGTTGACTCCTCTTAGAAGCCCTCCTAACAAATCCATATATACCAAGATTACAAAAATTGCATAACTTCAGCCCGCACCTCCTATTCAATATAACAGATTCCCACCATTTGATGCATGACAGTAACACTTATATACAATAAAATAGATAAAGCAAGAGCAACGATAAGATGTCAGCCACTTGGTGATGTTCAGTTTATGCATTTCTTATCTACAAACTCAGGCACATCACCACAGGATGGGAGAGGGAGAAAGAAAGAGAAAGATTGCATTGTTGATAACTGTGACTTGGACACAAGTACATTTCGAGGAGACGAACTAGACAATTTTCCAAAATTTCCCTCTTACATAGAACATGTCAAGCAATCAGTCTGCTGTGGCCTTTGCAGCACGCAAACCTAAAGTAATTAAAGAGTTTTAGCCTGTGATGCACCAACGCTCTTGCAATGAATGGCATCAAATATCAGATGCCCACTACATGCATTAGTCTGACACTTGCCCAACCCATTTTAGGCTGTCCAACAGAAAATGAAAAGAAAAAGAAAAATCTCACATGCGTTCAGCACATTTTCATCCATGTCGAACACATATTAGACACTTTAATGGATTTCTTTGTATAACAAATAACTTTGATACATGCCAATAAATTTAAAAAAAAAAACACAAAATTAAATTAGTTTGAAGTAATAATTGCTTTTATGAATTCTATTGTGAAATCTAAATCAATTAAGGAGTTTTAGCCAATGATGCACCGACACTTTTACCATGAATGGTATGAAATGTCAGACACTTGCTCAACACATGCATCGGTCCAACACTTGTCTGACATGTGTTAACACATCAAACTATGTCCAAAAAAAAACAATAAGAGAGAAAAAGAAAGTGTCCAGCACATTTTAATGCATGTGGAGCTCATATTAGACACTCCAACAAAATGGACATTTTTAACAATAACTAATTTTAAGTATATCAATAAATTAAGATAATGCATACATATTAATTGTTTTGATTATTAGCAATAATTGCTTTTGTGAATTTTATTATGAATTAGCATGCAATATTTGACAAACACTTTTAAGTTTATCATAGATTTTAAACATTTATCATATACTATAGATGAAACTTTCTTTACATGAATGGAACTGTTTTGTTAATTTTATGAAACCTATTCGGTCCCACACATTTTTTAGGACTGATATTTGAAGAGGTTATTGGAGCGAGAAAGGAAAAGAAAATTATAAAATGATCTGAGAACAGGAATTCAAACTTCCTAAAATGTAAATCCAAAATGAATTTTAAAAAAAAAAATCATTCAAAAAAATTCCTAAACAGTATCAACACCTTAATTTCCTAAATATCAAAAATTCATCATGGATTGCATCACTTTCAAAATTAAGAATCAAACAACAGGCATCACTAAGTTGAGTTTTCCTTCATTGCATCACTTCCCCCATTAGTGCTATATCAATTATCTGTATCCTTATCCATTATCTGTATCCTTATCCAATGTGGCTATACCATAAGAGTCAAAGTGATGGTGATAAACATCTCAACCAATGTATACGAATATAGCTATTTATCAATCAATACTTCACAATACAAAGATAAATATATTAAGTAAATAACTATTTCCCTCCAAGGCTTTCACTAAAAACCAGTGCATATATTTTTAGAAGTGAATCATTAGGCCCTTTAAATTTAGCCCTTTAGTATTAAGTACCTCAATAAGATTTACAAGAATTCTGCCATTAAATGATTGAGAATCATTTCCATCCTTTGTAAAACATTACATTCAAATAAAACTCCCCCAACCAAAATGACATGTTTTTTAGCATGAATAACTTGAAAAAATAAAATAAAACAGAAAAATACCCATAGCAGCAACAAACAAGAGAAGGAAATTGAAGGGAAAAAATACATGAACAATCAACAATATTCATCCGCACAAACACAAACACCAATGTGCATGATTGAAACATCATATCCTTCGTCAGGAGTACGACAGGTAGCCATTAACCTCAATGGGGAAGACCCAACACTGGAAGAATGTTATATATCATTAACCAGAAAAGAAAGCTTGATTTCTAATGGAACCCTTTGATGGAATTACACTAAATAATTGCTAAATGCACTGAACACTATTCATTCAATAAAAGATGCGCAAGGCAAGAAATTAGAATTTGTTAATTTTATTTTAATAAATTATTCTAAAAATATTTAAGGTTAGTTCTGGAATTCCAAATTTTATCATTTAAATACTTATTTGTTTATGAAGGTTAGTTCTAGAAGTCCAAATTTTGTTTAACCCTCAAGTTGCCATTTTTCTCTCTGCCTAATACAAAATTATTCCAAATACTAATGGAGGAACTAGATAGTTTACAGACATAAATGTAAAAGACCTTTTTGATTCACCTAAAAAAATTACAACATTGAAGCAATGTATTAAGGCAAGCCTCGAGGAGAAGAAATTTACCCAACTTTTATTAAGATATTCAAACATAACATATATTATTCATCAAAGTAAATAATAAACAAAATGTCAATCTATCTCCATATTTTTGAAATTCTAAAACCAGAGAATGTTAATCAACAAGCACACTGGTAATATTTTGTTTCCCTCACTTTGCATATATCATACACCTTAAACATAATATAATTCTTACTGTTCTAAAAGTTCAAACTTTTTTGTCCAAATTTGAGGTTAGGTTCTGCCATCAAGAATTGGCGACACTGCAACAGAATATCAGTGATATGCTATTGCAAACATTATTGCAAGGCTGCAACAGAAATGGCCAATATTACTTTCATTGGCACAACTGTGGATAGTTCTCAGTATGTTCATAAACACATGAGCTTAAAAACTTAACTGCAAGTGCACTTATTTATAGAAAACACTTCAATGTAAGCAGGTTAAGCATTGCTGGCCCAAAGATCTACATCCCATGGCTTGCAAACAGAAGACTTCTAGAAATTGCAGTAGAAATAACCATTTAATATAAATTAATTTAAGCAATATAAAGACTGATTACCAGCAATATCTCTAAGCTCATGGAAACCATTTAAAGACTGGCCAAAAGATCTACATCCCATGGCTTGCAAACAGAACACTTCTAGAAATTGCAGTAGAAATAACGATCTAATGTAAATTAATTTAAGCAAGACAAAGACTGATTACCGGCAATATCTCTATGCTCATGGATTTCCGAATCTTTCACCCAAAGCTTATCCCCAGGGAATATATTCAAGTCTGCAAGAGTTGCACATTCCTGATCAATTATCCTAGAACCTTTGTGTAGTATCTGGTTCTCCTTAACTACCTGCAGTGATGCACTCAGTTTCAGGATGTTTATCATCCTAAGTCATTACAAGTGTTCATGGTGATGATGAATCAAGTTAAACAACAGTATGCAAAAAGTTAAATCCTAGAAATGTAATGAATCAAACATAGTCAAAGAATCCTGCACAGGCAGAAATGGAAACCAACCGAAACAGCAGCTTATCAAGGAGAATCTCATCAATATATACTTGTTTAGGCATACTAATCATGCGGACATAGTGAGTGTGAGTATGATAAGGTCCACTGTGACACAAAGATCACCTATTAAAGTCAAGAAAAGCATCTTGGAAATACAAGGAGAAAGGAAGGAAAGCTGCATACATATTACCTTGATCATAACCTAGAGGTCATAGATTAAAATCACAGAAATAGCTTCCTTTAAGATAACAAATATAGCAAATATTGCTCCTGATACTCAACTAGTTCACTGCTTCAAATCCTTAAAGCAAATAATCAGTGAACCATATACACTGAAGTGAATTATATTGATCAGAGGTAATCAAATAAAGCCAGATCACCCAGAGTATAGAGCCTACAAGTGCCACAATTAGCCCAAAGTTCCAAAATTTAGGTTTCCACACATCTAACTCAGAATCTAAAGAAAACAAAGCTAGTATTCCAGCAGAATTAAATTAGGTGTCATGGATGTTTACAAATGTTTACAACAGGTGTAAGTATCGAATCAAACACTAATAAAACATTTAAAAATAGAAAGCTATTTACTTGTCTTTGTTTTTGCTGTTAATATCTGGAACCACTGGTGCAGGAAATCTGTTTTGAACAGACTGCTCATTGTTATGCAGCTTGTACTTCTTTGACTTAAAAGAAAACCCTAAAAGATGTCTTAAGAAAACTCTAATACACGTATAAATTTATAGCAGAACATCCTTTTATCTTAAAGGGAAAAAGCTGGTGTTTTAGTAGGAAATTGACTTTTCATTCCAAAGAACCAGCCATAAATTGAACCAAAGAAGAAGCAAGTGCCTCACTAAATGCACTCTCTAGAGAGACGAACATTTCGTGCACCTCTCACCTCTTAAGAGGCACTCACCTAAACACAATAAGCAAGTGCCTCACTAAATGCACCTCTCCTTGCCGGTTTAGAAGTTTTCTCACCTCATCTTAGAGCCAAGGCACGCAAACCTGGACCTTTTACTGATGTAAACCAGTTTATCCATTTTCAAGAATATATATTTGCTTAGCTGCATGTAAATGCTCTCTCCTTGTTGGAACAGCTTTGAAGCTGCGCCTTGTTGCATTAGTTCAGTGATTGCTATCAAGATAAGTTCTTTACGCCCCATAAAAAAGACCTCAAGATGAAAATCCATGAAAAATGATAAAAGAGATTCAAAAGAAGCATAAACTATACCAATTTAACATTTTGCAAAACCTTCCTTTGACAATCTCTGACAGTGTTACCCTGGTAATGTAAGCAAGAATATCACTCAGGCTCATTTCTCAGCTTCACCTATCCTAGTAGGCCTAAGCATGAGTTCATAAGGCTAAGCCAAACTAGGTAAAATTAGGATCTCTTGTGACCATAAGCAATAAAATATCTCTGATGCACATAACCATGACATTCAAGTAGATTAATCACCACATCATATCATCCTCATGCGTTGAATTTCAAAATCCACATATTTATGTATGTATTTGGTAAATGTAGCTTACCCCAAGTGATTCCCATATCATCATTTTTAACTGGTATATTGAGGTAGATCCAGAAACTCTTAAATTTACTGAATTCCCGTAACTGGTCTTTCGAGAGCGTTTGGAGGCCCGTCGATCGGACTCAGAAGTGGTCTCAGATGCTTCTAGAATAGATCTTGGGGCTTCCTTACCACGTACAAGACATACATATATGTCCTCATTGGAGTAGTTAAGTTTCTGCATCAACTTACAACTTTCTCTTTCACCTATGCAGTCCTCACAGATCTAGCAGAATATATGAAGACCAACTCAGGTTAAGAAATAAAAATTGTCACTTCATGAATTCAAAAACTGCAGTTGATAAACATTAAAAAGATGAACAAGGTTAAGTTATTATTACCTCAGGACAAGTCCTAATTATAGGCAGTCTGCTCTCAGCCTCATTATTTACTTCATCTCGAGAATTCAGATGCTCCTCACCTATAGGTGTCTCACGGGAACCATACAAATTATTTTCTACATCACCAGGCTCAATTACTGCAGATATGCCCTTATCCATAGTGCCACCCCACTCTTCACAGAAATTATTCCAGTCATTCTCAGTAATGATTGTCAGCCCATCTGTCTAGAATCCAAAGCAGAGTGGGGAAGGCAGATGGTGAAAAATATGACGTTAGATTACTCAGTAATATTAACTATTCATTTTTCCTCATTCTGCAGGGTCAATCATGGTAATATTGACTTGAGGCAGAAATTTCCAATTGGCAAACTTTCTTGAGAATCTAAATCAAGTTGCAACCAGAAGACAGCAATTTCACATTTTCAAAATGATAATTTCCAATATTGGAGATGAAGTTCTAAGCTACAGGCTATGATATCCTCTTTCCTTTCTAGAACTATTTAAATAAAAAAAATGTGTGCATCATGCTTACAGTAGAACTCTTCTGGAAAAGAATGCCACGCTTGGAAACCAGGTCAGGAAGCCTTTCTAGAAGTCGTAAATGCTGAAAAAAGAGGAAAAGTGAGAAAACAAACAGAACAATATTAAAAAACACACCTTGATTAAAACAGGACCAAGAAAATTAAACACAAGGGGTTGAATATGTCCTAAGTCATTTGCAAAATTATAATTCCATGTTGACAGTAGCATAAACTTGCCATCATAATTCGTAGTCTACGCACACGCACACGCACACGCATGCGCACGCCACACACTCAAACGCACGTGCACATGCACGCATGCACATGTACACTCGCACGCACACACGCCCACGTGCACGCTCACACACACACAGAGACACATGCACGCACACACGCGCGCGCTCACACACACACACACACAGAGACACAGATATGTATATATTCAGTATCATGAAAAGCACAGCAAACACCAAGTGAAGAGGGCTGGATGGAGGAGTTGGGAACTAAAAGAAAAGGAAGAAACAAATGGATACAAACATTGATTTCACATGTTATTGTACAAAGTAAAAGACTCTTGAGAAAGCGCCTAAAATGATTTAACAGAATTTTCAGTTAAAGTTGCAAGTCACCTTTTCACATTTTAGTGAATCAATGACAAAATCCAGAGTTTCAGGTTCCACTGATGAAGAAACATTCTTGCCACTTGAAGTTACATAGTTTCTCCATTTTGTGAGCCAGGAAGAGGGCACCAAATAATACTTGCAGTGCAAAAAAAGGGGGATGCTTTTTCCCAGAGCCAATTTCTCATGATTCTGGCGTTGTTTTAACTTCATTGATCTGCAGCAGGCAAAGAAAATTAAAATAAAAAGATATGGGAATGCACAAAAGACTTATTCAGCTCTATGCTATTAGTAAGACCTTAAAGAATCCTCCAGGCAGGCAACTTCAGAAAGTTCATCACAGCATTGGAGACATTGTTCAGAATCTGAAGTAAAAGTTGTACAACCCAAGGGATCATCAGGTTTTAATGCAACGGAATCCTCATAAAAGAAGAGCCAAAGTTTCTCTGGCACCAGCAATCTCTTGGCACCAGGTGCTAGTTCGGGCATAAGTTGCCCATGAGGACACGTAATAGAAACTGTTGGCCCTGCATCAGCTTCACTTGGAGCATCAAGGTTTTTTCTTCTCAACCACTGGTGCAACCTGCAAAGTGTAAAGAAGTATAACTAGAATTCTGCTCCAGAACCACACCAAGCCAAAAACTAAAGTTCAATGGTCTGGATGGTAGATACAATGGTGTACGAAATCATTGAAAACTATATATTATTTTGGTGATCAGCTGCTTCCTAAAACAGAAAGAGAACTGAAAACTATATATTGTCTGGTAAGCCACATCTAATTACTGGTAGAAGTAACATATCAACTGGAAAAAGGAGGGAACAAGTAAAAGATTTACAATCATACCATGTCTTAGATACATAATATGTTCCATCTAGACACTTCCCTGTAAGTACATCAGTTGCCAGATCCCTCATTATTGTCCTTCGATCTCTGTAGCTATCAGCGCAGACCACAGATTGTGCACCATCAATAAGGCAAGCCATACAGTAGTCATCAATCATCAATACTGGCCCTCCACCATACTGAAATTTACCAGTATTTAACAGAAATATCAGCAACCATTGTGCAACCCAGAAAGAAACCAGGGACAGAAAGGAGAAAAAAGGAAGGAACTTGAAGCAGTGAAAAATGAGCTTGTTCAGCAAGCATCGTAATCAAAAGTGGTTAGACATCATACCTCTAAACTAGGAAATACAGTTGCAAGTTCACATACTTGGGCAGCCATAAATTTGAGAAGCTAGAAACTTAAGATATGCATCAAAATTACATAAAATGGCTCCTTTCTTTTATCTTGGTGCATGCCTTAAGTCTCTATCCATTGTAATCATCTAATATCTCTCTCTCTCTCTCTCTAAGCAAGCTTTTTCCAACTCTCTCCCCCCCCCCCCCCCCAAAAAAAAAACCCCCCTCACCTGCACCTCTCTACCCTCTCTCTCCAAAAGTTTTTGCTCCCCCTTTCCCTCTGCAGCTCTGCTAAATGCTACCTGACGTTGTCTGTATTTTTATTTTATCTATGTTTTCCTCTATGCCCCTATAAACAACAAAAAGTTAGCAGCTTACTCTAGCTTCCAATGTTTCCCTGTTTCTCAATTTCTTCAACATATGTTTCCCATCATCACTGTTCTATGAGCTTGTAAAGATGATGACTCTCCCCTTCCCCCAACTTCTTCCTACATGACTCCTACTAACGAGCCAAAGACAGAAGAATATTATAGAAACAAATAGTTGAATGGTTCTTAATTAGAAAGTACACAATGTGATGAAACTTTTAGAGTATGTTGCATATGCATATGTATGGTTAAACAATAGTGGAGCATAATAAGATGTAACCGAATAAATTAACAGCTCATTGTTTTATTGCATTTTTAATTGATCACATTCCATTATGGTCAACTTGTATGTTGATGTTATACAAAATTTATCCGAAAAGAGTTTGTTATGAATATGCTCATAATGTTTAAATTTGTCAAACTCGAGCTTTAATTCACGGATTAAGAGTGTGTTGCATTACTTAGGTGCCCTTTTACACCCAACTCCTCAGTTTATTAAGGGGACCTACCACATTGAAGGAATCATTGACCTTTCAACCATACAGAAACACAATTAGCTAGGTAACACATGACGAAATAGTTATCTACATATAAGGGAGGCAAATTAGACATGTAATTACCTTAGAGAACAATTTGGTCCAAGCTTCAACAGACAGCCGCTTCATAGAGCCAATTTTTGACACTGGGACTTTTCCGTGCGGGCATTGGATAGAAGTGTTATCTAATGAACTGCTGGAAATTACCAACCATTTAAAGCCTTATGGGACAGTTGTCAAAAAGCACCATAAAAACCAGCCACTCAAAAACAAATACATAAGCTAAAAAAATAAATTACTAAATTAATTACACTTGGCCATGCTTCCCATGAGAAAAATGGTAAATAGTAGACAAAAAAATCCTAACTATATGTTGGCCTAGGGATACCATATATGCAGGCATACAGACAAGCAAATAATTTGCATGCATACAGACAAGCAAATAAAATGAAAAGCAGCTTGATATGACGCACATAGCAGCCACATCATTGAACTTACAGCGGAGTAATGTTGTCAGCCCAATGGCGAAGCCAGTCAACAGAAACCCAATAAGATGGTTCTTCAAATGACTGGACAGGAGCTTCAGCAAGAATCGTTCGCACTTCTTGTCTCCTTTCTGTGATATGATTCACTTCTTTTTCCTTCTTCATTTTGTACTGTTCGCAAGCATCAAGATATGATGCATTCAAATTCTTTATATCTTCAAAAAGGTGAGATGGAAGAAAAGTGTCATGTAAAGAACTCTCAGAACCTTGTATTTCAACTCTGCTGGCAGTACAAGCCACAGGTCCTTTCTCATCCACCTTCTTAGCACGCCGACGATTATACATCAGCATGTATGCATCATTGGATGAAAATCTCTCTAACTGGCTACCAACAATGGATTTCAAAGATAGTGGTTGAACAACATCCATATGGTTGCCATTGGCAACAAAATGCACTTTTTCCGTGCAAGGTGGCAGCTCACAATGAGCAACTTTAGGTGTAGAACTAGAAGAGCCTTCTCCAAAAGGGTGACGACCTAAGTTTGAAACATTCTCATCATCAAATTCCCACCACTGCCCAGTATTTTCATCCTTAATATGAGCAATATAATGGCCACTGTTCACAGCAGTTCCCTTGTGAATCAATACAGCTGACAGGTCATATATCCAATCCAATTGAGAAGGTTCAGACAACCTCTGTCCCATATCCAATACTCCAGGGAAACAAAATGCAGATGTGATTTTCTTCTTTGTCGTGGTCTACTGACAGAAATCCATATAAGAAAAAAGCTTAAATACCTTTTATAGATGCCAAGCAGCTAGCTTTTCATTATATCCAGAGTGATGTTCTCAGATGAGGAAGAAAAAAGAAAAACATGAAGTTAAGAGAAAGAATTGAAGTTCAAAGTACCAAATCAGAGTGAAGCCAAAATAATAAAACAGTAACTCAGAAGACTCGGTATCATTCATAAAAAAAGAACTACCAATGCCACCAAAGGATAAATTAGTCATACAAAGCATATTATCCCAACAATAATGAAATGCCTAACAACTGATACAAATTAGGAACATCCCTAGACACGACATCATAGAATGAGCAACCAGCAACTGAACATGTCAACTTAAAGTGCAAACTATTTATTCCCCATCATTAAAGTTCCACTTTAAACAATGTTGCAACAAAAATAATGATTTGCTCTGGGAATTATCATGCACCCATGTATGGGCTCTGTAAAACTAAAACCATAAAAGGCACCAGATAGAAGATATAACTGCTATTATCTTCATGAAATATGTAAAAATTATCCTCCATATAGAACAACAAAACAGAAACTCTAATTTGAAAATTTCCTAGCATTTAAAATAAAAAAAAGTAACTAATACTCATTTGATACAAAATTTTACCAATAAGAACAAGAGAAAAAAAAAAAAAGAAATCAATATTTCAAAAACACATCATAAAGTACCTTTGGAAGGAAAACACAACGCTTTAGCTGAATATTAAGGACATCAGGCAGCGTCCTTAGTTTGATGCTGCGAATAGCGTCAACTCTCATTTTACACAACTCACAAAAATATTGATTTTCACCATGAAGCTCTTCCACACTAAGGTAATCATCTAAACTCTCATCTAAGCTTTTCAACCCCTTCACATTCACCTCCAGCTCATAAAAGTCTTCCATCTTTGAAGATGCTTCCGAATCCCTTTTGCATTTTGAGCACCTAAATACAGAAAAGACAATAAAAAAAAAGGTCGAATTGACAAATTTTTTTCAAAACACCACATCTTGTCTTTCTCTTTTTCGGTTATTCTTGTAAGAGAGGAACTTCCAAGCTCAATAAGAAGTTATTATCCCTCTTTTTTTTATAAAGCCATATGTGTTACTCCTTTTTTATCTACTAGGTTCTTCAACTTGACTCTGAAGAATGTCAAGCGCTAGACTCTATCAACTATTATCATTGTACAGAAAGCCACTGTTCATTGAATCTCTGACACCAACAGAGACAGAGAGATATAGCTCATATCATTAAGACTTAATTAAAAGTGTGCAAAATCAAATATTTGCTTGAATTTTACCCATAAAGATTATTTTTGATAAGCCAACAACAAAACTTCTATTCAACAAAAAGGAGGACATTGCAAAATCAAAAGTAGCATTTGTCTTACGTTGTTACGTGTGACACACTGCCACGGAAGAGATCTTGAACAATTGTTCTCGCTTTGGAAACTTTAGAATGGCTTAGACAACGTTCAAGCAAGGAAAGAAGTAAGGTCAAGAACTCATGAGTATCCTGCTGAACTCCATTATCCAACTCCAGTGTTTTTATAAATGGAGCTGAATCAACAAAAGCCATTTTACTAGAGTGCAACTGAGCAAAAAGCCTGGCAAGCTGATCCAAAACAGGATGTTGTTTCAGTAGTTCTGGCTCCACAGAGAAGACACCTTCTCGGAAAGATGTATTCATGTAAAGACATTGAAGTATGCTATTGGCATAGCATGTTGCTCCCAGATTCGTGAGGCCAGCAGGCGAATCGGCAGAAGAACGAAGATCATTTGAGGGGTCTGGGCCAAATGCTTGAGTAATATCTGACAATTTCTGCCATAACCCAGATTTGCGACTGCCATTAAGTGGTGGAATCAGTCCACAAAAGCAGTTGGGATTATCTTTACTATTTATACGGCAGCCTTGACAAATTGGTTTGTGGATCATGTACAGTTGATTTACATCATCATTAGTTATTTCACCTGTTGCATGAATTTTCCTACAGCAAGGACCCAACAAAATACAAAACAATACATCATAGACCATGCACAGGAAGTGGGGGAAAAAAATCAACGGGAAAGACAAATGCTTGTACCTCAATATTTCAGAAGTGATATTAACATTATCCCCTTGTCTGTGTCTTTTATTTTTACTACGCGTAGTTGGTCGGCTCATTTTATGACCAACGTATTCTGCAATAAACAGCAATCATTTTCACACTAATCAAAAATGGGATTAACCATTTTGAGTTTAAATCAAAATACGGGGTTTTCACCAAACAATTTATCTCCTTCAAATTCAAAATGCGTATGAAGATGGGATCATATTTCATTTGCAATTGAAAGGCAGACACAATTAAATCCCAAAAAGAAAGAAGAAGAAGAAGAAGAATACTAGCTCCTTACAGACAAACAATAGACGTTCAACGCTGGGTTCCTCCCACCCACAAGAATTCAAGATTTTACAAATCAACAACAAACAGCCAATTATAAAGAAGAAAGATAATCTTCCGACAAAAACATAACCTATTATTTCTGTTTTACTCCACTAGCTTAGAAATATTTTTTTTCTGATTGACTTCCAGTATAGGCAAATAAAGTAGTACTTACATTGATCTTCCATTAACACAAACAACATCAATTAATGAGATAATTACTACAAGAAAACGAAGAAAGTAAAGAAAAGAGAGAGATTAGCTTTATCATAAACCAAAAAAGAAAAAAAAAACCTAGGAACTGAAAGAGGAAGAGATTAGGAATCAGAATGAAATTTTAGCATTAACAACAACAAAATAAAGGAAAAGATCAGGAAATACTGATAATTGGAAAAGAAAATAAAAATAGCAGTAACAGTCATGCAGTTTACCGGAGTCAGAGACAGAAGAGCGAGAGACGATGAGAGATACAAACACCGTCTTTTTTCTTTTTTTTTTCTTTATTATCTTTGTTGGAAAAAGCTTGCACGTCGTTTATTTATTTATGTAAGCATGATATTTTTAAAAAACATTGTCAAGAGATTATATTTGTGGGATTTGAATGATGGCCTTCATGTCAAATAGTCTGATTACCTATTCTTAAATTTTTATTATATTACATAAAATTGTAAAATATTCAAAATTTTAATTAGATTTATATACACTACAATATCTTTTTATCATGAATATGATTATTATATTTATTTAAAAATATTTTACTATTACTTATTCAATTTTACAAATTTTAACCACTTAATTAGATAAAATTAATATTGGTCTTTTCACGAGCATGACAATTCAAGAAAAAGACAAATTTGATGCTTTCAAAAACTTTGAAAATTTGTTTTGAAAGTTTATTAATTTTAATTGTACTCGAATTCAATCTTGCTCTAAAAAAGATAAACACAGAGGGGATAGCTTAAGACACAAGAATTTATTGTAGTTTAATAATGTGTTTAAGCATCTCCAATAGTGACTTTTATTCCTAATCTTTTCCATAATAAAAAGTATATTAAAGAAACTTTAAATTTAATGAGTAAAGAAATTTACACAACTCCAATAGACTCTTGATTTTTTTTAATCTTCATTTTACTTTTATCCAATAAACATTAATATTCAGCAAAATCAAATGGTTGTTGTAAACAAAGCAAAAATATATGGATATCAATTAATATCCTATATAAAAATTGAAATATTTTAATGACAATTAGAATAGAGAGTGAAATTTGACTTTTTATATATATAGGGAACTAAACCAACTCTCTACTCTAAAATTTAAAAAAAAAATAGAAAATGCATTGGAAACCTTTTTTTTAATTGGCTTTTTAAAGTAAAGAATTATGTTCAAATGAAAAGTCTATTGGAGATGCTCTACACCTATTCTCAAGCTTCTCACTTAAATCTTCCATTATCTTTGGAAAAAAAAAAATCAGGCACAACCTACTTCTTTTTTTAGACTCAAAAAAAAGTTGCAAGGGCTCAAATGAGCAAAACTCGTTCTGGTGATTTTACTGACTAATCAACAGCCTATAAACTTCTTTAGAACTAACCTCAGTAGGTGTCTGTCTTTAAGATAGATAGTAATATACAACTAATTGTAAATTCGTAAAATTTAAATGAATTTAATATTTTATTTTTATTAAGTAATTATTTAATTAATTGGATGATTTAATTATTATTTTATTAAAAAGTTATTGTCAAGTAAATAAAATAATAAAATAAATTTCTTAAAAATTATAATTATGTACGAAGATAGTTGTAATAAAAAATTATCTATTGATTCATATCTTGAATCTTATATGTCATAATTTCAAGAAAAAATTTATTAAATTTAAATAAAATAAATCTTGAATCTTATTACCATAATTTCAAGAAAAAATTTATTAAATTTAAATAAAATAATTCCTAATAATCAATCAAACAAATAATAATAAGTATTTTATGATAAAAAATAAAATTAATAGATAATTACACATGATATATGTGTGTGTATGTGTGTATATGTGTGAGATAATTATAATAAAATACTTATTTATTAATTCATACTTTCAATCTTGTGTAGTATAGTTGTAAGAGAAAATTAATTAAATTTAAATGAAATAATTTTTGATAATTTATTATACTGTTGTAGCCTTTATATATTAAAAATTTTGAATAATTAGTAGAATTAATTTAAATCTTAGTTTCATGTTTGAAATTATTATTTTTTAAGTTTTTCTAATTTTCTGTTTAAAAGTTATCTAAAATTTTTACTTTTTAGATTTTTTTAATTTCCTATTTAGGTTTTTTTTTATGGCAATAATTTTTCTAATTTTCTATTTAAAAATTTTTTGATTTGTTAGTTTTTTTATAACATAATATAAAAAATGACACATACTATATTATACATAATTATTTGACAAATGACAAATTATTATTTAAAACTAATATTGAGACTAAAATTGATAATATATATTGATTAGTGTCCAAGGAAAGCTTATTCTCATAAACTCAAAAATTTACTATAAATCACACAATCTGACACTACTCATGTAACAATCATTTTCATTTACTAATCATGACATTTATGTCCAAAAATCCATATGCATAAAAGTTAACTCATCATTCATGCACAATCCAACATATATTTAATGTACATATATGTTAACTAATGTTCAAAACTAGTGACCACAAACTAATGTCTATCTAGGTATATGTACATGACACAAAAATAAGAAAAAAGTGTGAATTCAATAGATGACTCTCCCAAAAGTCTGGACTGATGGATAGAGGCCCAAAGATCTCCTTATGTCATAGCCAAGTATCCAATCCACCACACTCCGCATATGCGGCAAAGCGGAGGCCCTACTAGCCCCACCAGCTTAACTTTCACTAAGTGGGAAACCACGCCTGCTTACGGCTCAGATCAAACCCATGACTAGAGGACACAAGGGAGGTTTTGATATCAATTCTCCCAAAAGCCCGAACTGATGGATAGAGGCCCAAAGATCTTCTTATGTTATAGCTAAGTATCTAATCTACATCCAAAACTTTATGCTCCAAAGTACCTAAATCTTAAGCTTAGGTATCTGAAAAACATAATTGCAATTTGGTGAGTCGTAATTTAATAAATAAAAATAATAATGAAATTCTTATGGCACAACCAACAATCAAAAATCATTAGAATACATTGCAAGTATAAGAATTGACTATGCAAGTGCAAATGCAATAGATTGACTTTGTCGTGACCTTGCAAGGCAAAAATTTCTCTCGGGAATTCATGTGATTCAAGTAATATTTGATTTTGTTAGCCAACACATAATAAGTGAATCATTTTGATCAATAACATGTGCCAATATGACATTTTGGTCCCTTTTTTAAGTGATTTGCAAGTGTTTGATAAGCTAGTCATAACATCCTTTTTAGTTATATATGCAAGTATTCATTCACAATTGTTGGACTAGATGGTTAATCTTAAGTTTTAGACCTCTTCTGATCTTGCCAAAGAAGATTGATTAATCCTAATGTTTCCATTAAGTGTTATTTTGCAGAATTAAGTTAGATTTTCAAGTGAAAGTTGAATGGAGTTCGTAATCTTTAAGAAGACAAAGTTCATCCAAATTCGTGGTCAATAACTTCTAATTCGCGATTGCAACTTAGCTCAAGAACAGGGTGAAACTAGGCCAGACGAATTCACGGGCATCATCGCAATCGCGACTCATCCAAAGATGGGAGTGTTAAAGTCACAGACAAATTCGCGGTCAATGTCATGTCTCAGTCGCGACCGCGAATTTCATAGTGACTGAAGGGGGAACCAAGTCCACAACCACAACGTGTCAAGTGTCCTAGGTATCCGTTGAAGAATAAAATTAGTGAAGGTGACATTGTGGGTAGCGACTGTGATTCATAAAGATGAAAATTCTCTTTAAAACAAAAGAATTCACGTCCTGAGTCACGCCCTATACAAGGACTAATCGCGCCGCTACTTTTATGGGCAGTTAGAAAGCAATGACTATATTTTTCTGATGGACCAATGAGGAGATAACATATGGACTAGCTGTTAGACACAAACGAGATTTTTTGTTGCAATTTTTAGCTCCCGTATGGAAATTAGAATGTCATGACCATGAATCCTCAGTAATGACCGTAACTCCCGCCTGTCATGCAATTAATGTAGAATCTACCTAGCATGACTTGAAAATTTAATGAACTTCATAGTGTAACGTCTCTTTGGTGGGTATGAGCTGTAAATACTCCACCAAACAGATGTAAATGCAAGAGAATTCATTAACTTGTAATAAAACTCTTGCAAAACTGCTACTCATTCTTTCATTTCTTCTTTATGATTTAAGTGATTGTTTGGTGTGAGCATTAAACACCAATTGTAATAGGTTTTAGTGTGAGCCTGTAAAAACACTTGAGAAAGGTTTTTAGTATCAGCCTGTGAAAACACTTGAGAGAGGTTTTAGTGTTAGCCTTAGAAAACACTTGTAAGAAAGGTTATTGTGTGAGCCTTGAAAACACAAAGTGTAAAAGTTAGGTGTGAGCTTAAAAACAACATCTTGAGTGAGTAAAACACCCAATTACAGAAAATTGGGGAGTGGACGTAGGGTTGGTTAATATCCGAACCACTATAAATATTTATGTCTTTCTCTACTCTCTCTTTATCCCTTACTTTAATTTTTTTTTTCTTAAACACCAATTCAACCTCCCCCCTCCTCCCCTCCCTTCTTGGTACCTAAGGCCAACAAGTGGTATCAGAGCCAAGTCTCACAAACAAGCCTTAATTGGGTGAGCAAATTTCATGACATAAGAGGGAATCCACTTATACCTCAAGCCTTACTTTGATAGATCTGATTGTACTCATTGAAAGTATAGGATGAAGATTTATCTTGATACAGATGTAGTGGACCTTTGGGATGTAGTTGTCAAAGAATGGAAGTCACCCTTTAAAGTAGTGGATGGAATTAAAGAACTCATTCCAAGGGAAGATTGGGTTGAAGCTCATAGGAGGTCAAATGGCACTAAGCCTTCTAAGCCTAAGGGTTTGGGAAGGCTCCCTCAAGCTTAAAAGCCAAGACTCAAAGAGCCAACCATGCCTATATGTATAACAAAAAGCATACTCACACTCATAAACAATTCTCTACTACTTCTCATCATACATGCACATGCATGCACTCACATAATCAAAGTATGAGAAGACCTTCTGTTCATACTAAGTTTGTGCCTAGGAGAAAAACTCCCAAACTCCAATGTCATTATTGCATGAAATTTAGGCACGTTAATATTTATTATTTTATTAGGAAGGCTCACCTCAAATTATAGGACCATTCAACTCCTAACCTCCTAGGACCCAAGTATGCTTGGGTACCTAAGAAAAGGTGACTCACTTTTATTATGTAGGGAAGTGTGGCAACCACCAAATCAAGCAATTGGCATGTGGATAGTGGATGTTCTAAGCATATGACTGGAAATAGAAAGCTATTCACAACATTGAAGGAAAAAAAAGGTGGAGATGTCACATTTAGTAATAATGCCAATGGTAAGGTAATAGGCATTAGACCCATTAGTAAGAATGGTTGATCTTTAATTGATAATGTTTTATTAGTTAATGGATTACAATATAATTTGTTGAGTGTAAGTCAATTGTGTAACAAAAGTAATAAAGTCACCTTTGATCCTAGGGAATGTTGAGTCACCACATTAGTGGATGTGAGGTTATTTTCAAGGGTGAAAGGAAAGGCAATACCTATTCAATTGACTTAGACAATTTGGCTAACCAATCTTTTAAGTGTCTTATGTCTTTGAGCGATGAAGCTTAGTTATGACATAAAATGCTTGGACATGCAAGCATAGATCTTCTTCAAAACCTATCTAAAGGAAAGTTAGTGGAAGGCCTTCCCAAGCTAAATTTCACTAAAGACAAGACATGCAGTCTTTGCCAAAGGGGGAAGCAACATTAAGCCTCCCACAAAGCTAAAAATGTTGTAAGTCTTTCTAGACCTCTTCAACTAGTTCATATGGACTTGATAGGACCCACTAAAAGTGTCAGCTTAGGTGGAAAGCATTATGCACTAGTCCTAGTTGATGATTACTCTAGGTTTACTTGGGTGCCTTTTTAGCTCATAAGAATGATACTTTTGATGTTTTCAAAAGTTTTGCAGAAAGAGTTCAAAATGAAAAGGGTTACTTCATTTCTTCTATTAGAAGTGACCATGGAAAGGAATTTCAAAATGAGTCTTTTGAAACTTATTATTTGGACAATGGAGTTTTCCATAATTTTTCAACTTCTAGAACACCACAACAAATTGGTGTTATAGAGAGAAAAAATAGAATACTAGTAGAAATGACTAGAACCATGCTCCATAAGTATTTTTTACTAAATTAATTTTGGGCCGAAGCCATTAATACTTCGTGTTATATTGCAAATAGAGTTTTTTAAAAGACAAATTCTCAATAAAACATCTTATGAGCTATGGAATGGTAGAAAACCCAAGATATCATACCTAAGAGTATTTGGATGCAAGTGCTATAGTTTAAATACTAAGGATAATCTTGAAAATTTTGATTCTAAGACTAATGAAGGCATATTCCACCTCTAGCAAGGCATATAAAGTCTTCAATAAGAGTTCAATGGTAGTTGAAGAGTCTATGAATGTTGTCTTTAATGAATCTAGTAAACTTGATCTTGGGAAAGATGTTTTTGTTGATGATCTTGTAGGTGACTTTGAAAAGTTGGACTTAGAAGACACTACAAGAAGAGAGGATAAAAATAAGGAAAGAGGTGAATCATTAAAAGTAGATGAGGAGCCACAACATCAATAAAGAGATGAGCCAAGCCAAGATTTACCCAAAAATTGGAGATTCTCCAAATATCACCCTAAGGACTTGATCATTGGTGATACTTCTAAGGATGTAAGTACTAAATCACAACTTCATCTTTTTGATAATAATCTTGCTTTTGTTTCTCAACTTGAGCCAAAATCAATTGATGAGGCTCTTGATGATGAAAGTTGGGTCTTTGCTATGCAAAAGGAACTCAACCAATTTGAGAGAAACAAGGTATGAGAACTTGTCCCTAGGCTTAAAAAACACTTCATTGTAGGTTACAAATGGGTGTTTAGGAACAAGTTAGATGAGCAAGGTCTTATCATAAGGAATAAAGCTAGATTGGTTGGTAAGGGATACAACCAAGAGGAAGACATAGATCATGATGAGACTTTTTGCCCCCATTGCAAGATTAGAGGCCATTAGGATACTTTTAGCTTTTGCATGCCACATGAATTTTAAGCTTTTTCAAATGGATGCAAAAAGTGCATTTTTGAATGAAATCATTGAGGAGGAAGTCTATGTTGAACAACCTCTTGGTTTTGAGTCATATTGTTTTCCTAATCATGTTTTTAAATTGAATAAAGCCTTATATGGATTGAAACAAGCTCCAAGAGTTTGGTATGAAAGGCTTAGTTCATTTCTTTTGAAAAAGGAAATGTGGACACCACACTATTTGTTAAAAAGCATAAGCATGATACACTAATTGTATAAATATATGTTGATGATATTATTTTTGATGCTACTAATTAGTCTCTTTGTGATGATTTTGCTAAGTGTATGACCAGAGAATTCAAAATGAGCATGATGGGAGAGCTCAAGTTCTTTCTCGGTCTACATATCAAGCAAACCAAAGAAGAGATCTTCATCAACTAAGCTAAATACACAAGGGAGATACTTGAGAAGTTTGGCATGGATGGTTGCAAAGTAGCCAAAACCCCCATGAGTGGTACCATCAAGCTAGACAAAGATGAATCGAGTAAGACAGTAGATGAAAAGAGATAGTAAGGTATGACCAGATCTCTACTTTATTTTACTGCTTCTAGGTCGGATATCATGTTTAGTGTATGTATGTGTGTTAGGTTCCAATTCTCTCCTAGAAAGTCTCATTTAAATGTTGTTAAGAGAATTTTAATTATTTGTATGGCACAATTCACTTAAGGTTATGGTATCCTGGGGATTCATCCTTTAGTCTCATAGGGTATTCGGATGCGGATTATGCAGGTAGTTTATTAGATAGAAAAAGCACTTTCAGGACTTGCCAATTTATAGGAGAATGCCTAATATCTTGGTTTAGCAAAAAGCAAGTATTTGTTTCTTTATCCACCGTAGAAGCCAAGTATATTACTGCGGGTTGTTGTTGCACCCAAGTCCTTTGGATGAAACAACAATTGAAGGATTTTGGCAAAGTGATTGATCACATTCCTATTAAATGTGATAACACTAGTGTTATCAATCTTTTTAAGAATCTCATCCAATACTATAGGAGAAAACACATAGATATTAGACAAGATTTCCTTAGAGATCATGTGCAAAAGGTGATATTGTGTTAGAATTTATTGACATAAATCATCAACTTGCAGATATTTTCATTAAACCTCTTAATGAAGAAAGATTAAACTTCATTAAGAGAGAATTGCGAATGCTTGATGGAAGCTCCCTAAAGTGAAAATTTGATCTTATGTGTTGAATGTATGTGTGTTGATTATATGTCTTGTGTTTTTTTTGTGACATATTCCAAGTGGATCACAATTTTGATTTTTTCAAAACTTATAATTCGCGGTCATTATCTTCTTTTCGCGATCGCAAATTACAAGTCTTAGTCACCCGACTATTAAACATCAAATCGCGATCGCGAGGATCAAGCTCCACTGCTAATTTTGGTCAAGAATTCAAAATTTTGACCGTTGTAGCTTGTATTTCCAAGGAAAATTTATCTATTACTCACATTTTTCGAAAATTGTGGACGTGATCCCGAAATTCACAGACACGAATTTGAGTAACTGCTAAGCCATTAAGTGATTTGACTGTCAATCATTTCTAACTCTTCATTAATCCAATTCTAGTCATTTCTAACCATTTGTACACCCCTTTAATGGCTATATAAACCCTCTAAACAGTGATTCTCGTCACTTCATCCTACTCTAAAGCTCTTATCCTTCTAAAACTCTCTAGACTCTGTAAATCCTCTTCATCTTCTGCAATGGCTCCCAAGAAGATCTCAAGAGCAGATAAAGGCAAGGTTGTGGCTCAGCCATCTGCACCCCCTACACTCCATCTAATGAAGGGCATAACAAAGGAGGAGAAAGAATGCTATAAGGCAAATTCTTCAAAGATCATCCTCCCTAACAAAATACCCTCTACTTTTCTATTAGAGACTCTGGGTATCAATGCAAAGATTTGTGCATTCCTTTCCAACTTAGGTTGGAATGAGTTCATCTTTCGGGATGAACCCGGTTACGAAGAAGTTGTGAGAGAATTTATTTGCACAGTTCAACTGAGTCGCAAAGCTGATTCTCGAGCAGGGCAATACGGTTAGTGTTTCGGGCTTTTAGCGATCCATTTTTTATTAGCTTTAAACAACTTTCCTCCCTTTTCAATCTTTAAGTCGGAGAAAACATTCCTTTTATTATCTTCATGCTTGATGTCATTTATTCTGAATTCTGGTCGAAAATTTCTATTGAAACTAAACACAACCCCATAACTTCCTTGGCCAAACACATTAAAACCCTACCTCTTTGGATACTCCATCGTATCATCACTTTTTTCGTAAATGCTAGAGGTGATGGTAATAAGAAGTATCACAAAAGGACTTGACATTTCTTTTTTGCTTTGTTAATAACAAACCTATTCAAATTGACAGGTATTTTATGGATCAATTGATCCATATGAGTACCAACCAAAAGTCAATTCCTTCTGCCTTCACACATTACTGCAATCCATCACTTTATAGGGGCACTTGATGAGGAAAATGAAAAATTCCTCACCAAGAAACTCCTCCCTTCTGAAAACTTTCTTAACCTCACTTACCTCATCAATGCCAATGTCGTACACCCAAACACATATGCCTATACCCTGGGTGCTTTTGGGGCCAAGAAAATGGAATCCTCCCAAGCCTCAAAGAGGAAGAGGCTCATCATTGAAGAAGAAGCACCTCCAGTCCCCCCCCCCCCTCCTCAACCAAAACCCAAATCCAAACTGTCTCTTGCCACCATTAACCAAAAATTGGACAAGATGATGAGAATGATGAAAAAGAGATTCCTATTTCTCTCACATCTTCATAGTGACATGGTGGATTTGCAAGAAAAGTTGGGTGTTCCTCCTTACCATCTTTCAAACTATACTGAATTTGAAGATACTCAAAAAGAAGAAGGCAATGAAGAAGTTGGGAATGGAGATGAAGCAGAAAGTGCCAATAATGAAGAGGTAGAAGAAACTTCTGGAGATGATGATGACTCTCCAACATTCTAGGTATTTTTCTTTTTTGTTTTTAAATGAAAAACTTGTGATCCCACAGTTTGTTTATAATGGAATAAGATATGTTTCTTTGAAATTCCTTGTCTTATATGATTGATGGAATTTACTTTTATTGCATTCTTATTAATTTTGCTCCTTATGAACACTTATCTATTTGTTATGCATGTGTTCTTTTCCTTTATGCACCCTCTTTTTTATCTTGCCAAAGAGGGAGAGATAAAAACAAGAAAAAATCTAAGTTTAAGGGAGAAAGAAAATAACTTGCAAATAATAACATAAGTTGAGGGGGAGCATCATACCATCATACTAATGATTTTTTTTAGAAATTTCACTTTGATTGATTGAATGCCATACTTACGAAATTTCACCTTAAGCATTCATTAAATCATATTACCACGCCAACTTCACATTCATGCATTATTTTTCCTTAAGATCAATCTAAGTTGTCAAAATCAAAAAAGGAGAGATTGTTGGACTAGGATGGTTAATCCTAATTCTTAGACCTCTTTTGATATTGACAAAGGAAATTGATTAATCCTAATGTTTCCATTAAGTGTTGTTTTACAGAATTAAGTTAAATTTTCAAGTGGAAGTTGGATGGAGTTTATAATCTTCAAGAAGACAAAGTTCATCCAAATTTGCGGTCAGTAACTTTTAATTCGCGACCACGACTTAGCTCAAGAACGAGATGAAACTAAGCTAGACGAATTCGCGGGCATCATCATAGTCGCGACTCATCCAAAGATGGGAGTGTCAAAGTCATAGACAAATTCGCGGTCAATGTCACGTCTCAATTGTGACCACGAATTTCATAGTGACTGAAGAGGAAACTAAGTCCACAGCCACAACGTTCCAAGTATCCCAGGTATCCATTGAAGAAAAAAAATTCGCGAGGGCAACATTGTGGGTAGTGATTGCGATTCATGAAGATGAAAATTCTCCTTCAAATAAAAGAATTCGCATCCTAAGTCATGCCCTGTACAATGACTAATTGCGACCGTGACTTTTATGAGCAGTTAGAAAGTAACAACTATATTTTCCTGATAGACCAATAAGGAGATGACATGTGGACTAGCCGTTAAACACAAACAAGGTTTTCTGCCATAATTTTTGGCTCCCGTATGGAAATTGGAATGTCACGATCACCAATCCTCAGTAGCGATCGCGACTCCCATCTGTCATGCAATTAATGCAGAACTACCTAGCATGACTTCGAGATTTAATGAGCTCCATAGTGTAACGTCTCTTTGGTGGGTATGAGTTATAAATACTCCACCAAACATATGTAAATGCAAGAGAATTAATTAACTTGTAATAAAACTCTTGCAAATTTGCTACTCATTCTTTCATTTCTTTTTATGCTTTGAGTGATTGTTTGGTGTGAGCATTAAACACCAATTATAATAGGTTTCAGTGTGAGCCTGTAAAAACACTTGAGAAAGGTTTTAGTGTGAGCTTGTGAAAACACTTAAGAGAGGTTTTAGTGTTAGCCTTAGAAAACACTTGTAAGAAAGGTTATTGTGTGAGCCTTGAAAACGCAAAGTGAAAAGTTAGGTGTGAGCTTGGAAACACCATTTTGAGTGAGTGAAACACCCAATTGCAGAAAATTGGGGAGTAGACGTAGGGTTGGTTAACACTCAAACAACTATAAATCTTTGTGTCTTTCTCTACTCTTTCTTTATCCTTCACTTTAATTTTTTCTTAAACACTAATTCAGCTCCCCTTCTTAGTGCCTAGGGCCAACAATAATGATACAACAAGTAATCATTAAGATCATATAATTCTCACTTGACTTATGTTTACATGTAAAATGTCACAATTCAATCACATATACATGTAATAAAACACAACTATATCGTAAAATCATCACACATATACATTAGAATCTAATTATTATTTGTACTCACCTTTGATGTGACCAAACTTTATATAGGTTTGGACCTCTCTCTTGGGCTTCCTCAATGTGTTGAGATCCTAACATTTGATAAATATATTACTATAAAATGTCAAAATGAGTTTTACATGCATGATATGCAATTATGTTTATGTTCCATGCAAATGGACTTAGCATTTAAGCTCATTATTCTTATATGGTAGTCTAACCTTGTTGCACTCTCATAACAATAACTCTTGATATATTTATCCAAATGACTTGACTCTTTTTTTACAAAAACTAGACACATAATCATATAATGTAGTCAAATTTCAGGTCAATATAAGACATATAAAAAATATGATGCATTTTTGAATTCTAACCTATTTCAATATGATCTCAGTCTAATCATATCTTACAATCTTGGACATATATCAAATTGTACAAATACAATTGTAAAACTCATTTACCAAAGTTACAAAACACATAAAGGAACTTTTTTGTGCATTACACATTGTCTAATTCAATCTATAAGATTACCAAAATAAATGGCTAATCTCAGGGTGAGTAGGTTTCAATACATTGAGAATCAGTCATAATGAAGGAGCAATATTTCATCGACCATGATATATTTGGCAAAACTATTTTACAAGCATGTATATTACACATAAATATACAACTTTCAAGTTTGGCATATCACCAAATTCTCTTTCTATTATCATTAAATTCTTGAAAAACAAAACTAAGAGATTGAACATATTTCATTAAGTTCAGAGCTAGTCATAATCTAAGAGCAATATCTCTTTCCACACAACAAATTAAGCAAAATAGTTTTATAAGAACTTAGAGGGGTACAACCTACAAATTTAATATTTTTCACTTTGTATAAATCAACATATAAGGTCATCAAAATATATGAAAACAACCAGACTGAGGAGATTTTAGTAGGTTATGAACCAACCCTAATGAAGGAGCTATAACTCTTCACACATACCAAATTAAGTAAACTATTTTACATGAATTTAGTTGGGGCATAAAGCTACAACTTTTATAATTTACACTTTCCTTAATTTCTCTTCTAGTATTTTGAAATCCTGGGTGTAAAAATCTGCTCTAACAACAAAATCAACACAATTAACACTTGTTTCTCTTGAGCTTCAACTTTCATACATGAGCTTTACCTCAAAAACTTCATAATATTTGCTAACCAAACATGTTTAACATGCTATGAGGGAGGAATTTCATGTAAGAAGAAGATAAAATCACTTACCTCTTTTGCCAAAATTGGAAAAACTTAGGGTTTCTTCGAAGCTAGCTCTTCTTCTTCTTCTTCTTCTTCTTCTTCTTCTTCTTCTTCTTCTTCTTCTTCTTCTCCTTCTTCTTCTTCTTCTTCTCCTTCTTCTCCTTCTTCTTCTCCTTCTTCTTCTTCTTGTTCTTCTTCTTCTCCTTCTTCTTCTTGTTCTTCTTCTTCTTCTCCTTCTTCTTCTTGTTCTTCTTCTTCTTCTTCTTCTTCTTCTTGTTCTTCTTCTTCTTGTTCTTGTTCTTCTTCTTTTCTTTCTTTTTTTTCTTTTTTTCTTTTTTTCTTAGCTGTTTTCCTTCTTCTGCAGTCCCACTACCATTGTTGAAAGTTCAATATTCCTCTTTTAGTCCCTCTTCTTCACTACTTCATTACCTCTATCCATTTATTAATCCTTATATGCTCCTTATACTTTTAAATAAACTTTAAAATGCCATTATTTATGATGTTATAACATGCCTACAACATAAGATAATTTATCATGCAATTGTACAAACATCACATATATGTTCAAGTGTCCCAAATGCAATGGTGCAAGTGTCATCATTGTGTTTATCGAATTCACATATCTAAATGATCATTTATCTCGTGCATATGTTCATATGGGATTGTAAATCATTTATGCAATGAATATGTTTATGTGAAAATGCTAATAAATGAGGATGGGGATATTACATTTCTTCCCCTATTATAAAGAATTTTGTCCTCAAAATTCAATACCAGTAAACAAATATGGATATTGTCATTTCATGTTCTTTTCGATTTCCTATGTAGCATCTTCTTATGAGTGGTTTCTCTGTAACACCTTAACCAAATGGATTTCTTGATTTTGTAACAGTTTTATCTTATAACCAATGATTTTCATTCCTTTATTCAACATAACTTACATCATCTATAATTGTTATAATCGGATCCTTAACTATATGTGTAGGATCAAACTGATACTTTCTAAGCATACTCACATGAAATATATCATGAATCTGAGTCATCTCTGGTGGTAATGCTAGCCTATAAACCAATGGACTAATTCTTTCTAAGATCTCATATGGCCCTATGTATCGGGTACTCAATTTTCCCTTCTCACTAAATTGAATTATTCCTTTCCTTGGTGAAACTCGAAGGAACACTGTCTTCCACTTCATATTTCATTTCTTTTATGTGTTAGTCTACATAGCTTTTTTATCTTGTTGGTCTACATAGCTTTTTTATCCTGTTGGTCTACATAGCTTTTTTTCCTGTCTTGTGTTACTTTAAGTTTACTCTTGATTACCTTCACCTTGTCCATAATGTCTTGCACTAGTTTTGGCCCTTCTAAAACACGCATCCCTTCTTCATCCCAATAGATAGGACTTTAGTATTTTCTTCCATATAGTGCTTCATATGGTGTCATTTGTATATTGTTATGATAATGATTATTATAAGCAAATCAAGGCAATATATTCATCCCATGCATCTTTGAACTCTATCACACAAGCTCAAAACATGTCTTTAAGTGTCTGAATTGTCTTTTATAATTGCCCATCTATTTAAGGGTGAAAAGTAGTACTGAAACTCAAATTGGTACTTAAAGCCTGTTGCAAATTGACCCAAAATTGATATGTAAATTGTAAATTTCTATCTAATACAATAGACACTAGAACGCCATATAATCTGATAATTTTATCCATATATTTCTCGGCTAAGTGCTTAAATGAACTACCTCATTGAATAGCTAAAATGTGAGCTGACTTAGTCAATCAATGATCATCCATATAGCATCATTCTTCTTCAAAGTTCTTTATAACCCATATACAAAGTCTATGGTTATTTTTTCCCATTTCCATACTAGAATCATCAATGATTTCAATTTTCCCATTAGTGCTTGATGTTCTATTTTGATCTACTAACAAGTCAAACATTTTGAAACATAGGCTGCTACATCTTTTTTCATTTTGGAAAATGAAAAATGAGATTGTAGGGTATTATACATTTTCATCATTCCTGGATGCATGACATATGAAGCATTATGTGCTTCTTTTAGGATTTCTCTTTACAAGTTATCAACATTAGGCACATAAATATGAGATCTCAACATCAAGGTATCATTTTGAATATCAAAATCAGCATGTCTCCCTTGTTTTACCATTTTAATCATTCTTTGTAACTTTGGATCCTCGCCATATGCTTCTTTAATTCTATCGTGGAACATTGATCTCACTTGAAAAGTAGCAATTAATACTTCATTCTTTTGTATGTTTGGTTCCACATTCATAGCTTGTATCTTAACAAAACAAGATAATGGGAATACTTATAAATGAGTAACACTACTTCTTGATTTCATGCTAAAAGCATCAACAACCATATTTGCTTTCCTTGGGTGATACTCAATGGTGCAATTATTGTCTTTTAGCAGTTCTAACCACCACATTTGTCTCATGTTTAATTCTTTTTTGCTCATTAAATACTTCAAACTCTTATGATTTGTAAATATTTTAAAAGTTGCTCTATACAAGTAATATCTCCATATTTTCAGAGCAAACACAACAACAATAAGTTTAAGTCATGTATTAAGTAAGAGAATTCACAAGGCTTCAGTTGTCTAGATGCATATGCAATTACCTTACCATGTTGCATTAAAACACATCCCAAATCGTAATGAGAGACATCACTATAAACTATAAATGCTTCATTTCCTATAGGAATGGCTAACACTTGAGCAGATGTTAATCTATCTTTATCAAAACTCTCCTAACATGTTTCAGACCATTAAAATGCTATATTTTTTTGAAATAACTTTGTGAAAGAAACAGTTAACAATAATACTTGGCTTGTCCTAGGAAACTTCAAATTTCTATAACACTCTTCGGGATTTCCCATTTTACTATTGCTTTAATTTTATTTGGATCCACTTCTATGCCTTTTTCAGAAACTACATGTCCAAAAAATATTACATGGTCAATCCAAAACTTGCATTTGCTTCATTTAACAAATAACTATTTTTCTCTAAAAATTTGCAACACAATCCTTAAATGTTGTTCATGCTCCTCTTTGCTCCTTGAATACATCAATATGTCATCAATGAACATAATTATAAAATTTTCTAAGTAAGGCTAAAACATTTTGTTCATAAGGGCCATAAATGTAGTTGATGCATTAGTCAAACCAAATGGCATCACCAAAAATTTATAATTCCTATACTCAATTTGAAAAGCAGTCTTTGGTACATCTAGGTTTGAAATTTTAAGCTAATAATAACCTGATTTCAAGTCAATTTTAGAAAACATCCATGCTCCTTATAACTAGTCAAATGGATCATCTATCTTTAGTAAAGGATATTTGTTCTTCATAGTAACTTGATTCAACTACCTATAATCAATACACAACTTCATTGTCTCATCTTTCTTTTTAACAAATAACATTAGAGCATCCCAAGGTGACACACTAGGTCTGATGAATCAATTTTCAAGTCGCTATTGCAATTGAGTCTTCAATTCTCTCAACTCAGTTGGAGCAATCCTATAAAGTGGAATGGATATCAGTGTTGTTATTAGAACTAATTCAATTGTGAACTCTATCTCCATGTCAGGTGGCAAATCGAGTAAGTCAACTGAAAATACATTTAGAAACTCATTTACCACTAGAATATTCTCAAGTAATTCATTTGTGAACCTTAAGTCTGCCATATGTGCTAAATAAGTCTCACAACCACCTTTCATCAAGTGAAAAGCCTTGATAGCAGAAACAAGACATGCAAGTATAATTTGCCTTTCCCCTTGAACCATAACCTTTGTCTGATTTGAAAATTCCAAAATAACTTCCTTAGTAAAATAATTCACTATTGCAAGATATTTGGATAACCAGTCCGTACCCAGTATCACATCAAATTCATGGAGTGGCAACATTCAACTCAATGGCATTAATGCAAATCATACAATCATCACATACCTTATCCATAATCATCACATCTCTCAAAGGAGTATTAACACATATGTTAAAACCTCAAGGCTGATGCTTACTATATAATTGGGATAATGTTCAACGAAATGAATGAATGTGTGGAGCTAGGATCAATTAATACATCAACTTTTAAATCATGGAGAAAAATTTTACTAGTGATAACTTCTAGAGTAGCAATGGATTCTTACCTAGTCATGGCAAATACTCTAACCTATGCCAAGGGTTTAGAACCTTAACCTTGTGATTTGGTCATACCTTGACTAACTGTGTTTGTTCTACCTCTACCTTTGCCCCTGCCAAGTGGTACTCTAACTCTACTAGCTTTTAAAACTTCAATTATGGATTTTGATGCAGCTCTGCCTATGCCTCCTTTTAACGTTCTAGATCTTTCAGGATAATCTCTAAGCATATGATTAAAAAGATCCATAAAAGTAGCACCCACTGGTTAGTTTCCTACATTCACCTATATGTTGCCTCCCATAATGTACACATAAGGGTTGTTGTTGCATAGCTTAGCCTTGACCTCTACCTATATAAGATGAAACTCCTAACCCTCTACCTTTATAGCTAGAGTAACCACCCCTGGCACTAGACTGTGATGACATAAAATCTCCATGTTTACCTTTCTTTTAGAAACTCAATAGGCCCCCTCTTTCTTCCATAGCTTACTTTAGTGAAAAACTTAATGGATCTTTATTGAAATATCCAACTTATGATAAAAGAGATGTATGCTTTAGTTAAGGCTTTACAAACATGACAACTTATCTTTGGCCTAAGGAATTTGTAATTCATACAGATCATGAATCTCGTAAATACCTTAAAGGACAATATAAATTGAACAAAAGACATGTTAAGTGAAGTGAATTTATTAAGTCTTTTCCATATGTCATAAGGTATAAACAAGGTAAAAAAAATATAGTGGTCGATGCACTATCTCGAAGGTATATTCTTGTTTCTATTCTTGATGTCAAATTACTTAGTTTGGAGTATATCAAAGAATTGTATGCTAGTTATTCAAATTTTTGTGATTTCTTTGCAAATTGTGAAAAGGGTGCTTTTGATTGATTCTTTAGGCATAATGGTTACTTGTTTAAAGATAACAAACTGTGTGCCTAAGAGTTCTTTATGTGAATTGCTAGTAGGGGAAGCCCATAATGGTGGACTTATAGGACACGTTGGAGTTTAAAAGACTTCAGATATTTTGCATGAGCACTTTTGTTGGCTTAATATGAGAATTGACGTTCAAAAGGTGTGTGATAGATGTATTGCATGCAACCAAGCTAAATCTAAATCAAAACCACAAAGTCTTTATATGCCTTTACCTGTTCCTAGTACACCTTGGATTGATATATCTATAGATTTTGTTTTAGGGTTACCTAGGTCAAAACATGGTAATTATTCTATTTTTGTGGTTGTTGATAGATTTTCTAAAATGACACATTTTATTGCATGTCACAAAACTGATGATGCCATCAACATAAGAAATTTGTTTTTCAAAGAGATTGTAAGGTTACATGGTATGCCTAAAACTATTGTTAGTGATAGAGATATAAACTTTTTTTTTTTTGGAAAACATTATGGGGCAAATTGGTAACTAAGTTGTTGTTTTCTGCCACTCACAAATTAATGGTCAAATTGAGGTTGTAATTAGGACTCTAGGGCAACTTTTGAGGTTTTTGATAAAAAAAAATTTGAAGTCTTGGGAGGAATGTTGATCACATATAGAATTTGCATATAATAGGAGTGTGCATTTTTTTACACATTATTGCCCTTTTGAGGTTGTTTATGGATTTATTCCATTAAGTTCTTTGGATTTTATCCCTTATTTCTTCTAATTTGCAAGTTGACATGGAAGGTAAAAAGAAATATGAATTTGTTAAACAATTACATGAGAAGGTGCATTTGGATATTGAAAAGAAGAATGAGCAAGTTGCCAAAAATGCAAATAAGGGTAGAGCTAAAGTGGTATTTGAACCAAGTGATTGGGTTTGTGTGCACTTTAGGAAAGAAAGGTTTCCTAACCTTAGAAAAAGTAAGCTAGATCCTAGGGGAGATGGACCTTTTCAAGTCTTACAGAGGATTAATGATAATGCTTACAAGTTAGACTTGCTTAGTGATTATAATGTTAGTGCTACATTTAATGTTGCTAATTTATCTCTTTTTGATTTTAATGAAGGTATTGATTTGAGGACGAATACTCTTGAGGAAGGAGGGAATGATGCAAACAACTAACACAAGCTAGCAAAAGATCCACTTCAACTTTAAGGCCCAATCACAAGGGAAAGGCTACAGAAGTTTAAAAAGCAATTGGAGCATTCATGTAACAAAGAGTTGCACTTAGATTAGCTTAATAAGAGCAAAGGATGTGTGAAACCCAATTAAAAGATGATGGGAGCTTAAACTCTTCAAATGAAGCACTTAGCTTATTAAAATGAAGCCCAACATGTGGAGAGCACCAAAGCATAACCTAATTCGACCAAGGCATGTAAAAAGAAGTCCAAGGCATGGAAAAAGAGGCCCAAATCGTGTAAACATGGAAATAAGGCCTAAAGTCAAAGATCCTTACAAGATTTTCTTATTTGGCAATTTTTCCTAATGCCATTAGGATTTCTCATTAGGCTGAATCCTTTTCCATTTTTATTTAGGATTAGTTAATCTTTAGTTAGGAAAGTATCTTGATCTAATCTTGTTGACCAGTCATAATATTTCTTTAGTTTTCCTACTTAGTTTAGGATTGTCTTTTCCTTATTACATTAGGAAATATTGAATTTTGCTAAAGAATGTAAACTAAATCCTAATTTGATACGAACAAGGTTGGATTGGTCCTTACCCTATGCTAAAAGAACAGTTGCCCAAAATCAATCACACCAAGTATTGGAGTTTTGATCTTCAAATCCCAACTACACCTCTAGAAAACTTATTTCTAGTAACCTAAGTTATAAAGATTTAAAGTTGTGTTAACTCAAACCTTAAATTAACCAAGCCAATTTAAGATCAGAATTAACAAGTTTGTGAAATTATTAAGCCTTCACTCAACAATCTCACCAAGTCCACTCAAGAACTCAAGAAGAGAATTTAATCTGACAAGCAAAATTGCTAACAATAATAATATTGATTGAATTCATTCCTTTTGGCAGAATATGAGGGCTATTTGTAGCCTTACAATGCTTAATCCAAAACCAATTAGGATTTGGTTTACATTCCCTAACAGAATTCAATATTTCCTAATGTAATAAAGAAAAGGCAATCCTAAACCAAATAGGAAAACTAAAGAAACATTATGATTGGTCAACAAGATTAGACCAAGATACTTTCCTAACTAAAGAACAACTCTTCCTATTAGAAAAGGAAAAGGATTCAACCTAATGAGGAAATCGTAATGGTATTAGGAAATATTGCCAACTAAGGAAATCTTGCAAAAATCTTTGACTTTAGGCCTTATTTCCTTGCTTACATGACTTGGGCTTCCTTTTACATGCCTTGGCCGAATTGGGTCATGCTTGAATGCTCTCCACAAATTGGGCTCCATTGTATTAAGTTAAGTGCTCCATTTGAAGAGTTTAAGCTCCCATCAGCTTTTAATTGGCTTTACGCATCCTTTGCTCTTCTTGGGCTAATCGAAATGTAATTCCTTGTTGCATGAATGCTCTAATTACATCCTTAAACTTTTTTAGCCTTCCCTTTATGATTGGGCCTCGAAGTTGAAGTGGATCCTTTGCTAACTTGCCTTGGCTGTTTACATCATTCCCTCCTTTCTCAAGAGGATTCGTCCTCGAATCTGTCTATAAGAAAGCAAAAAAAAAAAAAAAAAACAAATATAAGAACTAACAAAAAGAATCCTAATTAAACTTACTACACAAATTATAAGTCTTTCCACCCAGATCGAATACAACACGCATGGAACCACCTATAATAGGGTTAGTATATGCAAAATCTAGCAAAAGTCTAGCAAAAAAAGTTTGAATCAAAATCAAATGTCTAAAATAAACCCTAGTAAACATTTTCTATCTAGTTTGGAAAAATACTAAAGTATCAATTTTCTCTAAAATTGAAACACTAGAAGATCTAGGTTTATCAAAACAAGATTTAGAAATAAAAGAAGAACATGAAACATAAGAATCAAAAGAAAACCTTTTTCCTAACCAATGCTTAAAATAGAAAGAAGAATAAAATAATGGTTTATAAATATTAAAACAACAAGAAGAACATATATAAAGACAAAATTTTGAAAAACAAGAACTAAGGTCTTTTAAAAAGAACACACTTCTAGAATGAAAACAAGATTTGTAAAAACAAGAATTACAAGAAGTTAAACTCCTAGAATTAAAAGAAGACAACCTAAAACAGAATTTAAAAGGAAACAAACGTTTAAAACAAGAAGAGTTCTTTGAAACATAAAAACATGAAGAAAAATGTTTATCACTAAATAAAAAAGGATTAAAAATGTTAAAACATGAATAAGAAGAACTATCATGTTGAAAACAAGAAGAAAAACATGAAAAACAATTTGAAGAAGAAAAAATGCTATGAGAAGGAGAAAAATATTTATAACAAAAGAAATAATTTAAAATGCATAAGCAAGTATTTAAAAAAGAATACAAATTAGAAACACAAAAACAATACTTAAAACTAAAAGAACTACGCCTAGAACACATAAAATAAGTACAAACATCTAAACAAGAATTAGAAAACTCCCTTTTACACAAATTTTCAACCTCATTCTTCAATTTAGCACCATTATCAAAAGTAGTATGAGCTAGGTTGTCTTGCTTACTAGGCACCTTCATTAAAAATCATTCTTCACAACCTTGCAAAAGAGACACAAAAGCACTATACAAAAAATTATAAATTTTGTTAGTAGTGTAATACATCCCACCTCTCTATTGTTTTCACACAACTCTCCTTTTGTTGTGCAATAGTTTTTTCTTTTTCACTCCCATGTGCACCATCTCTCTCACTTTTTATTTCTTTTTCTTTTAGCTCGTCAACAAGTACATCACCACGTATGAGATTTATAATTTGAACATCGGAACAAACATCTAATAGTGATGTCTTATAACTAGTACTGTCACTATTCTCTAGTACAATCATAACCTCTTTATTTGTACAATTGTGTTCAAAATCTTGGCTTTTAATACTTGTATCATCATGTAAAGAAGAAGATTGAATGTCCATCTTACCTTTAGAAATAAGAATCTCATCATTAATGGTAGCCTTTTGATGTTTCTTTTTGGCTCGCCTCATGCTTACCTCCTCTTTTTGGTAGCATTCTTTTTTACCTTTAGAATTAAATAAGTCTCTTTTTATTCCAAATTGATTTCCCATGACTAGCTTCACTTCTTTCCAAGTGGAAATAGGGTCTTCTCCGTAATACCTTCTAGTTGATTGTACTTGATCCCACCATTCCAATGCTTTACCTTCAAAACTATCAACAAGTTATTACCTTGGTTTCTTCAAAATAGTTATAGCATTCAAACTTAAGCTCCATCTTTTTTTCCCATGCTAGGTACTCTTCAGGGCCACCTTTTCCATATAATTTTGTCATTTTTGGCTTGTAGTTGTTATTGCAAGCTCGACTCATCTTATGGTTCAAATTTGAAAGATTATCTGTCAACTGCTTCATTCGATCTAACATGCCTTTCATGGACAACGTAAATTCATCCATTTTTATCTCTTCCAAACCTGTCATTATATAAGTAGAAGAAAAAAAAACAAATAAAATTCTCACAACACTCCTTCACATGTTTATACTCAGACAAATGACACTCCTCTCGTGCTTCACATAATACAACTTTTTCTCTCCTATGATTTCACACACTCTTGCCTTTTACCTCTTAAGTTTCTTTTCTTTAAGTTCTTTGAGGACTAAGGTTACTTTATGTCAAATTAAGCTTAAACCAAACACAGACAAGTAAAAACTAATTTTAAAACACTTAGAAAATAAAGGATTTGAAAATAACACAATTGGTTACAAAAATAAATTTCTAAGGAACTAATTGCAATTTAAAGATAAAAAAGAATTTAGAAGTTGCCAGGTGGTGTTGAACTCAAAATTGAAGGAAATTAAGGCTAGACTGAATGAAAATCAAAGAATTGAAATTAGTTTCTTTTGGTGCAAAACAAGTTCTTATGCAATTTCTAGCTTCCCTTATTTCTCTCTTTTCTTTTCTTTCTTCTTTTTTTTTGACTTTTTATTCTTTTCTTTCTATTTTTTACTTTTTTCTTTTTTTTTTTTTTTTGGACCTTGGAAGGTTAAAACAGTATTGAAATTGAAAGAATTACAATGAACAACTCAAAAACATGTAAAAATCAAGTATAAGCTGAATGGAGTAAGATTATGGGCAAATTCAAAATTTCACCTTCCTCTTGAATTTGAATGACATAGTTCAGCCCTAGACACTTAAGAAATGCCAAAAAAAATGATTGGACACAAAAAGAAATGAATTGGAACGAAAAACAATGAAGAAATTGCAAGAAACAATCTAAAAATCAAGTTTTCTTAATTTAAGGAAATTTTGACAAATTTCCAAATTTCAAGGAATTTCTTGAATTAAACACTTCAAATCTATAATTGGGGACACAAGAAAGGTTAATTCACAAAGAAAAACGAATTTGAATTGAAAGAAACAAAGAAATCCAACTAGAACAAAGAAAACAAGCTTATTTTGCAAAGTTCTTTAATTTAAGGAAATTTTGCAAAAGTATGCAATTTTTTTGGAATTTTTTTGATAAAATTTGATATGGGATGTTGAATCAAGCTAATTTAATGATGGAAAGTGAAAACAAACATATTGGAACTCAATTGAACAAGTGGAACAGAATTGGTGCTAAAATTGCTCAATTCACAATTTTCCTTGTTTTAAGGAAATTTTGAAAAGCAATTTGTTCCAATTAGATTCTAATGATGCAAGCACGTTTTTGGATGATGAAACACACTAATTTAAAGATGGAAATCAAAGAAAAA
>CATIWR010067244.1:0-10367 GCA_949677035.1 Omphalea diandra | reverse complement strand
TATATATATATATATATATATATATATATATATATATATATTAAATGGTATCTTGATATATATGCTTGAATGGTAACTTGATGGTATTTAATAAATTATTATTAAATGATTAAAACATTTTATAATTAACAAATGGAATAGAACAAACCCAATTCATGCGGCACATTTCTTAATTATATAATTATTCTTAAATGATTCAATTAAATAAAATCTGACTTCTACAATCATAGTAGAATACATATAGATGAATAATTCATTTCTCAAATAGCTTTGATGCTCAGAAAAACTGTGAAAAGATATATCCCACATAACCCATTTTTGATGTTAGTTACATCTAACAGGTAGAGGATTTGGACATTTCATTTAATACCATTTTGTTAATTACGTCAAGTTTATACAGTTGATTGCAACAATTGGAACCTTTTTGTCAACAAGGGCAAATAATGCTGTTGTGTCGTTGCACCATTATTAATGTTAGACAAAAAGAAAATTTAGATTTAAGCTTTGTGACCTGACCACCGTGTAATTCCTCCACCAATCCGTAAGAGAGCTTGTATGGAAAAATATCTCATTTTACTGTAAATATATGTATTGGAGATTACATGAATATAAGGATTTTTGTATACAAATCACTGTCAGTCTCAGAATTATTGCGTGAATTGGTATTATGTTGTCATGTGGCCTACAACCTATGCCAGTGTTTTTGTTCAATTGAGCATTCAGTGGGTGACTTGGTATATATTGGTTTGAAAGTGACTTTTGTCCAATTTTTCAAATTTAGAGGTTGCTTCTTTATTATTATTATTTTTTTTGTAATTTTAATATAAAATTTTAATCAATATTTTTTATTTTTATCATGTTAGTTTTTATAATTTTGTAGCATAATTTTGATAATAATAATAATTATTATATTTAATTATTGTATTATTATAAATTATAAAAAGTGAATAAAATATATACAATATAATTGATTCAATTGCGTGTAAAAAAAATGAAGAATATATGTTTAAATTTTATGCTAAATTTTTATTAAACATGACCATGTAATTGCGATATAGTTTTGATGTCACATGTGGCGGCACCTAACATGTTTCATAAAACTGTTGCAATGGCCATGGTTTGGCAATTTGTTTCTGAATTATAAACCAACTGAATGATTTTCTAATTTATTTGCCCTACTGTGAATTTTTATTTTTATTTTCTGAAGGAAATGGTATTACAAGTCCCAACCCAAAACAAAAGCCATGGTCGTAAGTAGGGAATTTCCAAAGAAGATCTAACGAGCTATGTAAGAAGCAAATTTAATTACTAAGAGAGGTTTTAGTATTACTGTGATTTTTTTTCTAATTTTTTTAAATATTAAAAATAAATATTAATTTCCAGAGGCTTAATTATAAATGTACATCTTATTATTTATCTCCTTCTTGTGGAATTTATACAAAGAAGAAGTTAATTAAAAAGCAGTAAACAAAGAAGAAAATAAAATTGGAAAGGTGAAAAGTTCATCTCTGCCCCAAATTAGTGTACACAATCAACTAAAGCAGCATGCTTCTATATTTCCATAGCTTCCCCCTGCTTATACAACATTATATGACAGAAGCTTGACTTATATATATATATATATATATATCATGTCAACCATAGTAATAATCAGCTGCTTCACGGACAGCCATCCACTTCTGCAACCTCAACTCCCTGTGAAACCTCTCGATAAATTTCTCAGCCTCCCTGTCCACCAGCTGGCAACAATCTTGATCATCATTATTATTCCTCAAAGAAAATGGTGAGTCTGTTATCCTCACTTGTCTCACCACTGGGCTCCACCCGAATCCCACCACAGGCTTCTCATCATCCACATCATCATCTCCCGCTGATGATGCCATTGCCACACCATCCCATATAAGAGGCGGCACGAGGTGTCGTGTGTGTTCGTAATTATTATGTGCATGGCGTTTGCGCCGATTATGATGCGTTCTGTGCTTATTGTAATGCTTGTAAGGTGCATAAGTTGGACTATGGCTGCAACTGAACTCGTACTCTCGAGGGGATATGAATGAGGTATGCACGTCATATGGTAAACAGCTGACCGGAGATATGAATGACATATGCGCGTCTTGTGACTTGCAACTGATCTCGTGTTCTAGCAAGAGATCGTTGAAGGCTTTACCTAAGATCTTGCCGCGCTTCTTCACCATGAGGTGGAGATCAGGCATGAATTTAGTCTTGGTCACACCCTTCCGAATCATGAAATAAGCTATGCGTATCATGTTGCATAGTTTCTTGGTTACGAGTGTGGTTGGACTAGCTTCCAAATTTGTACACATTTGTATAGATAGAGGTGAAGAGAAAGAAAGAGAGAATAACCCAAAAAAAAAAAACCTATGGTCTATCGCTCTCTGTAGTGAGGTATTTAAAGGGGCGATAAGGTAGATTGGAGCAATAACTTAATTCCTGTATTAAGAAGAAAACAAACTCTCTTTAGTTTTTGTGTTGTCTTTCTTTTGTAAAAGAGTATTGTGGGGTTCCCCTTTTTTTGTTATTAATATATTTCTTGTCTTCTACAATAAGTATTTTTTTGATATAGACGAAAAAGAGTTTTTTAAAGAGGTTTTTTCAATAGCTTATTAGAGGGACTTGCTGCATGAAATAACCATTTTTGCATTAGTTATATGTGTCTCTGTTCTTTAAAATGATTTTCTCTAAATGGAATATTTCTTGTCCCCCACAAAGACTACAAAAATTACTCCAATGTTGCAAATATTTTAAGTTTGTGACCAATAGTGGATTATGCTTTTGAAAATTCAGAATTATATATATATATATATAATTGATGTCAGATGCAGGGCCTTCAAACATTTTATTAATTGGAACAATTTTATTCATTCTAAGAGAGTTTAAATGAGTAACTGAATTTGCTCTTAGTGGATTTGATTTTTAGAATCTATTTTTACAAATAATAAATATATTTAAATACATTAAATTGATGTAAGATGTGTTTAATTTTGATTAAAATGTAAGTAAATTCAATAATATCTAATTATAAATATAAAAAAGAAATAATTTCATTATAAATTACTTTATGCTAAATTTAATTACGGATATCAACATAAGATTTTTACTATGCTAATTTCCTTTTCTCATTTAAATAATACTAATAGAATGGGAGAAGGACATTTTTTTTTTTTTTATTTGAATATGACAGTTTAATTACTTTTCAGTTGTCCCCTTTCACGTGCATCCTTTTTTCTTCTTAATTGGAGGAGTACAATTATCGATAATTACCTTTATGACCTTGTGTGTTGGGTATTGACAGAGAGATTTGCCATTAACCCAGCGTTGATAAGGTTGGCGGAGATTAATGAAGCGAACCAACTTCCGCCACGTGGCTACCCCTCCAGGAGTAGGCATCACGTTGGATCTGTGACCGTACATTTAAAGGCCAATCCAGTCCCTTGCAATCTCAGCCGTTCGAGACAGAATTTAAGATATTTTAATCAACATGACCCATTGAGCCTACTTTAAATTAGTTACAAATAATTGAACCGAGAATGAGGCTTTTGTTTGCTTTGTATTAAATTAGGATTAGATTATCAATTACATAATACTTAAAGATTAATAACAAAGGAAGCAAAGTTAGATAATTTGAATTTAATTATGGTGGAACCTTCCTTTAGCTCTACATTAGCCCACGCTTTTAAAGACTAGATATATAATACTTGAAAGTACTGTAATTTTATATGTCTAGTGGGTTTTCTCATCATGATGGAATCTGGAATCCCATAGTGTCTTAACCACTAATAGTGATCTAATGTCGGATAAGTGGAAGGCTTCATTATACAAGAGATTTCAAGTATCTACTTAAATGGGGTATTTTTCAAGACTTTCTCTCTTATACCAAATTTTTAAAGGGAAAGAAGGTATTCAACATTTTGCATTATTAATCCAATGATTTGATAAAATTATTAAAAAAATTAATTGCTTGATCAAGTGCATTCAAACTTTTCCTTATCCTCTCATACCATAATATTTTTTGAATATCAAGAATTAATTCAAGTAATTAAAAAAATTTAATCCTTTCAAACTTTTCCTTATCCTCTCATACCATAATTTTTTTTGAATATTAAGAATTAATTCAAGTAATTAAAAAATTTAATCCTTTTTTATTCACCTGAGAGATTAAGATCGATTTTTGAAATCAACATATTAGAATTTAATTTTTTTAAATATACCACACTGATCATATATTTCTAAAATTATTATAATAGAATGTATACACTATAACTTGATAGAATATCCTAATTATCCACTAAAAACCAAAAAGACATAATATTTTTTTGCCAATATATGTTGCTTCAATTGTTCTAATAAACATTCAAATTTTTTATGCTCAAGAGAAGAGAAGAGAGAATAAATTTAGATGGTCAATTCAATGTGCTATGCAAACTTATATGTAATCACCTTCTAATTGAGACCAAAACTCTCTGTCTCATAGCTCTAAAAGGGATTTATTACTAAGCCAAAAAAATTAATTTATATATTTACTAATACAATTGCATATGTGTATTGGACGGCTTTCTATTTACACTATCTTTAAATTGATAAGTTTAATTAAAAGAGGGAAAAAAATTATGATACCTATTTTCATTTGGCAATATTTTATTTTAATAAGTTTTGACTAATTAACTCTTTTTTTCACTTAATGGTTATAGTATTACTTATCTACATTACTTAGATACAATACCACATAGAATAATCAATCTTTAGTTATAATTTTCGTATATTTAGAATTTATTTTATATATACTTAACGAAAATTATAAAATAATTTTGCATATAAATTATTATTATTATTATTATTATTATTATTACAAATTTTAAGATGCCAAATAGAACAAATTAATATTATGCATTCTACAGAATGAACTATTTTACTCTTACCAAATTAGAAAAATATTTATGCTGCTAATTAATTTTTTTTGTTACAATAAATTTTATCTAAAATATGTAAATATAACTAAATAATACAAATTTGATGAGTAACACATTAAATTAGATTATATTTTTTTTTAAGCATTGGATATGTGTTATCCCCCTTTAAGTTTAGTTTAAAGGATACATGAGATGCATTTGAACTAAAGTTGTAGTAGACAGGAAATTGCAACTGTGGAGTTCTTTCAGTTTTATTTATGGTATATTACATGCGGCATGAGAGGTCCGTTAGTTTTAAGGTTGTTAATGATTCTAAGTTTGGATTGTAAATTTGTAGGTTTCTGAAATTTATTTTCTTTTAGTTTGGTATTTTTCTTGCTGCATACTTATCTTAACACAGTCTGGAATCACTATCATGGAGGATATCAAAAGGTTGTTACATGGCATGCGAATGCAAATTATAGAAAGACTTTGGCTTTAATATAACACTCTGCTGATTAGCTCGTCCTGGATATTGTGACTCATGCGTCCTGGAATCAATCTTATATGACATTCAACTCCTCATGATGGAATTCAGATACTTAGCACGCTTTTTCAATAGTAATGCAGCGCTTGGAATGCTTGCAATGGTTATTGTCTAATAGCTTATGCTATTCATTGGGTAGTGAGTCTGCTACAAAATACTTTGTTTCTACAGAGTAAAGCTTAAGTTAAAAACTCCATTTATATCATATTTTAATTGAAATGAAATTGCTAACTTCTTTAGCCCTTCATCCTCTCAGGTAAATCCCACCTCACTGCAAAGAAAGGGTCTTTGTCATCTGGATTGGCAGGTAAAAAAGAGAAGGAAGTAGGAGTTGAATTAAGAAGAGTCTTAACTTTTAAAAAATAAATTTTATCCTCATTGCCACTTAACAGGTTACAAAGGGTTGGGTTTGCAGAAGTCCCTTTCCCTCAGAGTATTGTTCTTCGTATGTCCTCGCGGTGACATCTTGGATCTTGATCCCTATATTTGCAAAACATGACTTCTTCAAAGGCATGACTACTACTGAATATAATTGAGACTCCTTTCTTGACTGTGTCATGTGATTTAAAAAAAAAAAAATTATATGCTAATTCTGTCACGAAGAAGTATGAGGAGAAACTGTTTAGCAGGGCAGATTCAAGTCCTTCTGCCTCTTCTAGCACAAACAGTAAGATGGGAAAGCTTTTTTTTTAGACGCAACTATCTTAGGAATTCAAATTGAATTAAGACCATATTGTTGTGATAGTTAAGGGTGGAGGTGAAAGATAAATTGGGTAGATTAAGCCCAATAATAATTGGTTAAAATGAATTTGGGTCAATCACTGCTAAAATGCTGTAACTAACCAATTAGCTAGTTAAACTCAAACCATTATATGTCATTTAATCGAAATTGAATTAAATGCAATAGTAACACCGACAAAGACCAAACCTGCTCTGATATCATATTAGAAATTAAATTAAAAGGGTGGAAGTGAAAAATAAATTAAATATAGGTTAAGCTCAAGAATGATTGAGTTAAATTGAGTTTAGGTCAACCATTACTAAAATGTTAGAACTAATAAATTAAGTTGCTAGAATTTAAACCATTATATATCTTTTATATTTTATGTGTTTTTTCAATGTGAGAGTTTAAATCCTAACACACTTTTTTATATTATTTACAATATCACACGTTGCGGTGATTAATCGGTATAAAATATTTGAGATATTATTATTAATTTTATTAATGAGAGTAAATTTTTATGTTTATTTTTACATTTTAAGTTTTTTTATTCTTATTTTTATTATTGAAAGCTTGACTATTGCAATTATTTTTCCTCACTCATTCTCACTCTGTCATTTTTAGTGGTTTTAAAGCTATTTAAATATTTGATTATTCCATTCATTCTTTTGGGTCATTTTAGGATGCCATTATAACACCAACCACTTTATGATTGTCACCATTAGATTATCTCTTTCAATCCTAATCATTAATTTTTTAATTAAATAATTAAGGTTAATATAAATGTTTTGCATACTATCTAAAGCCAATTTTTTGAAAAAACATGTCAACGAGCTGCCTGAACTCGAGGATGTATTTAGGTTACAAATATGTGATAAAAAAGGCTTTTGTTGGAGACTTGATTGATCTTGGAAATACTGCTCTTCTGGAGCTAGATCCTGAAGTGCCACTGGACGAAGTAGTGTTTAGTCTAAATAAAAACCCAAAACCAACTTTTCCTTCATCAACAAATTACTCCTCTCAATCTCACATAATCAATCAGCCTCCATTTTAGCAAGTCTTAAATCGGGCTTTATGTACCCAAAAAGCAGGCCATAATTAGTATGCACAACTTGCCCACATCTGGTGCACTTCAGGTTGAAGGTCTGTGAACATGAATCGCAACGTAACATTTTTGAAGAAATCATTGTTTTGTTTCACCTTAAACAAAAAAAAACAGTAGAAGATAAAGTCGAACGATAAAATATAATTTTATTTTTAAAGAAATTACGTGATTATATATATAGAGAGAGAGAGTTAGTGGGACTTAATGTGATTCCCACTAAGATTTTTTATTCCTTATTGCTGAGTTTCGTATTAGGATTATGATTGCTAATGTCTGTTAAAGAGAGAGGGGATTGAATTTTTGTAAAGATTAGCTTTGGACAGTATGCAAAATATCTATATTAACCTTAATTATTAAATAAAAAATTGGTGATTAAAATTGAATAATATAAATCCAATTAACCTTAATTGTTAAATAAAAAAAATCAATAATTAAGATTGAATGATATAAATCTAATGGTAACAATCATAAAATGACTCTAGAATGGCCACTTGGGTTACATAAGATTCGCTCAATGCCCACAGTATTTCTTCCCGTTATCTTAAGGGATCTTAGTGGCGTGAGTGTTGCTGGAAGCTGCATTAGCTAGCTTTTGTAGCACTAGGCTCTTTGGCCCCTTTCATGATTAAAAAAAATATCACGGCAAATTCTATTTACTGACCTTCAATTTTTTTTTTTTTTTACATTCATCATGAAATTTAATAAATTAAATTATTTATATATTGTAAATAAATTACTTTTTTACTCTTGTTACTTATGTACAATCTCTTAATATCTAAATTCACATTTTTTTTACAAATTATTATTTCCAACCTTAAAATTTTTTTCTTTTAATCAACACCTTTTAAAATTTTATTATACATTCGCTATTAAATAAGATCATAAAAAATAGGTGTTTATCATAGTGAGAAATTTATTGTTGTTTCTTAACAACTTTTTAGATATGATTGTTCTATGGTATAAATAATTAAACTTTCAACTTTGAAATTTATCTTGGACTAATGAGAATTGGGTATTTTTTCATTATGTTAATCTTCTATATATACAAATATATATATATATATATACTTTTCGTACAGTTCCATTTTACTTTTTTTTTCTTTTTCCTTTGTTAATTGCTTTACTCAAAATTAAAGATTAAAGTTGTCTAATACAAAGTATATATTTTGGATTGATAACTTATTTTGATATAAAGTATTTAAGTTTATAACAAAAGTAAAAGATAAAGGTTTCAAGGTGAAAAAAATAGGTTGTATAATTGAAAGAGGTAAAAAAAATTTTATGATTGAGAAAAAATAATTGTAAAAATTGAAGGGGTAGAAAAGGAAAATAGAGAGTTGTGAAAATAAAATTTTAAATAAAAAGTGGTTGTAAAAGGAAAGAAAATGTAAAGAAAAAAAATGATGGTTGTAAATAGAATTTTCCAAATATCATTTATATCGAAATTAAAAATTGACTCAATAATTTATGTAGGAAATGAGAGTTTAGTATTACTATTCCCAATGGAACAAATTTTAGGGGATTTTTTTTTATTTTTAATATGAATTTCATGAGTAAAAAACTAATTTTAAAAAATTAATATTTAAAGATTTTGATCTTACTTAAAACTCATATTTTGAAAATTTTAATTAAATTGAATTATATTTTAATAATTCTCTTATTTGAAAAGTCAATTTTTTAAAAAAATTATTTTATTTTAAAAATTAATTAGGTAAAAAATTATACAATTTTGAGAAATTTTATTTTAATACAAAAATTTAGATAAAATTATTCTAATAACATTATACTTAAATTTACACTATATTTGATGCAAGAGGATTCTTAGCTAGATTTATTAAGATTTTATTTCATATTTTTTAAATTAAGTTTAATTTTTGAAAAAAAATATTGTATTTAGGAGATTTTATGTAACTTCTTATTTAGAGTTTTCTCTATAAAAAGAAACAATATCTAGTTAATATATTTATTATTTGAAAAAATTAATAAATAAATTTAGAATATATATGACTTAGAAGAATATTATATTTTAAAAGTTTTATTATTTTTTATTTATTATAATTTTAATTTCTTTAATTAGTTTAAGTATTTGATTTATAAACAGGGTTACAAGCATCACATATAAGAGGTATTGAATTTTTTTATGATTAATAAATTTTTTTAAAAAAAGTAAAAGGTGTTAAATTTTATGATTAATAAAATTTGTCAAAGATTATCTCTTTGTCCCTTTAAAATTTTTAGTATTTGTCTGATGTAATAAATAAATTAGTAGAAAGTTGCTTCCTAACTTTCTACCAGTGTTTCTCATAAGGTTTCTGCTATATTAGTTTCATATCAAAGTCGTATTCATTCCTTATGTGCTGCCAAAAAGATTTTTTGATATGTCTATAGATAAAGTTTATGAATGTAATTTCATGATATAGTTAGAGTAATATTATTTTATTTTTAATTTAGAGTATATAAAAATATGTTTCAAATGTTAATTGAGATATGTCATCAATATATAATGATCATTTAAAAGAAATTACTAGAAAAATATTATAATTTTAAAGATTTTTTAATCCGCATATTTTCTATTGTTTCTACTTCTTGTTTAAAAATATTGATAATAATTTTCTAAAAAATTATTGAGCTAAATGATTGTATACTATAATACAACTTGTTAGATTTAAAATGCTTAAAGAATTTTTACATGTAAAAAAAAAAAAAATCATATCAAATCAAATTGAGGATGAGATTTTTCTCTTCTCAATTTGGGGAGACTGGTATAAAGAAATCAAATTGAGGATGAGATTTTTCTTTTCTCAATTTGGGGAGAATGGTATAAAGAACATTCTTAACTAGATTTAATAAAATTTTATTAAATATTTTTTAAAATTATATTTAATTTAAAAAATATTTATTTAAAAGATTTGTATGTAATTTTCTATTTAGAGTTTTTTTTATCTAGACAAAGATAATATATAGTTAATATAATTATTATGTAAGAAGAGTAAAGAATAAATTTAGAATTTATATAATTTAAAAAATTTTATTGTAATTTTAATTTCTCAATTAGTTTGAGAATTTAGCTTATAAAAAGGGCTATAA
>CATIWR010067243.1:0-11624 GCA_949677035.1 Omphalea diandra | reverse complement strand
AACACTCTCTCACAAAAAAAATATACCCTAACAGTATTTTATATATATATATATATATATATATATATATATATATATATATATATATATATATATATATATTAGTTTAACTAATTAACTCACTCAATTAGTAATATTATTAATAATTAGATAATTTATTATTTATTAATTATAAATTAGTAATAAATATTAAAAAATTCAATTTAACATTTAATGTATAAGTTATTAGTTATAATTTATTAAATTATCAATTATTTATTTTAGTTTTTGAATGATTAAAAGTAAAAAATATAAAATTTATTTTATATTCATTCATGAAGATAAAATAATGTAAAGTTTAATTTTTAATAAACTGAAATAACCAAATACTTGAATCGGTAATGAACTGAACTGAATCATTTCAAAAGAACTAAATAATGAAATTGAATTGTTTTGTTGCCGATAATAAATTTTTTTCCTATATGGTTAGAATGAGTCATGCTTGTGATGCCGACGCTAGATCTGTGGAAGTTATAGGAGCATCAGACCATTTTAACAACCTTTTTAATATGGACATCATTGTTTTAATTATAGAAATATGCTTTTTTATAAGTTGAAGTTTGAGCACATTGAGCAACAAAAAATTAGCCGTCTAAAAGATGCCTATGACACTTTGAAAACTCAATATTTTAATTTGTCAAAAAATCATGATTGAGTGATTAGAGCTATGAAGAAGAAAACATCTACCATAAGTGGTGTTCCTCATCTTATTTAGTACTGTAGTTATTAGTGTTCAGTACTATTATTTTATAACTTTTTCTATGCTTATTATGTACTTATGGTAGTATGTAATGTTGACCTTTACTGCTCTGTTGAATTAATTATGGTTTCTATTTAAATGTTTTGTGTTTTAAGATCTTACATATAATAGTTTATAAATTAAATATGTAAAGCTTTTAAACAATTTTAGGGTTGCAGTTAAGCAATGGTTTATCTTGAATAGGTGGCAAGGGAAATTTGGCCCAAATGATGCCATTAGGCGTGTTGCCAAATGTACAAAGAGATATGGATGGTACTTATAGGCTAGTGTTATGAAGAATGAGCCTAAAACGATTCAAATTAAGAAAGGAAATACCGAGTCATTCTTATGCCAAAGATCATAACATTAGGCATGTAACATCTGATTGGCTTGCTAAGAGGTACCTTGAGACATTTAGAACTGAACCTAATTGGAATCATAAACACTGTTAAAGCTAATTCCCAAATCAATGTGACATGGACTAAAGCTTACAGAGCTTGGCATTATTGGACTAGGTTAGTCATACCTTAGTTAAACTCTCTTTTGATCTTGACAATATAGATTGATATGTTCTAACATAAATTTTAAGCGCTGATTTTGCAAATTTTTAAATAGGTTTGCATTGAAAGTTGAATGAGAGTCTAAATCTCAAGTATTGTGAAAGGTTTTCTAATTTATGACAACAAACTTCAAATTGTGATCGCTATCTTATAAGAAAAATGAAAAAAGATGAGGTAAACGGATTCACGGTAGGAGTTGCGTCCTTGTTCACCATTGTGACTTTTGGATTTGCTTGTAGGGATTCAAGCCCACAACCAGAACATGCTAAATATCCCAGAAAGTTGTGGGCTTATCAAAATTCATGAGGGTGACATAGTGGTCGAGACTGCGATTTGATGGAGCACATTCCTTTGTTAAACAGAAGGATTCGCGGTGATGGTTGCATCATTGAGAAAATTATTTCGTGATCGCTACTTTTGTTTAGCTTAAAGAACATTTTTCTTGAAATACCAATGGTAGAGTGCCATGTGGACTAGCTATTAGATACAAACAGGGTTCTCTATCATGATTTCAACAATTTTAGTATAAGAAGAGAAATCACAGTCACAAATGTCTAGTCATGACCGTGAACTCAGTTTGATAGTCATTTAATGCAAGATCTGCCTACCACAACTTGAAGATTTAGGCATAGTTTATTTGTAATATCTCTTTGGTGGTTGTTGCCTATAAATACTCTATCAAATAGACATGCATGCATGAGAATAACATTAAATATAGCCAAACTCTTGCAATTTTATTTCTCAACCTTTAATTTTTGTATGTGAGTTGATATTGTTGGGTGTGAGCATTAAACACCAATTTTATTGGGTTTGAGAGTTGGTGTAGTTGTAAAACTCTTGTATAGGTTAAGTGTGAGCCTTTAGGAAAACACTTGAGAGGTTTTGTGTGAGTCTTAAAACACAAGTTGTAAGGTTGTGTGTAAGCCATGAAACACAAAGAGTAAAAGTTTGGTGTAAGCTTGAAAACACCATTTAGTGTTAGTAGAATAACCAATTGTAAAGAATTGGGGAATGAACGTAGGGTTTGTTAACACTCAAACTACTATAAAAATCTGGTGTCTCTAACACTTCTCCTACTTCTTTTATTTTGATCTTTCAATACCTTTCCTCCAATTTTTAAAATTTTCTACCAATTTAACCTCCATTCTTGGTGTGAAAGGGCCAACAAGTGGTATTAGAGTAAGGTCTCATTAAAACCCTTAATTGTGTGAGTAAAGACAAATGACATAAGAAGAAATCCATATTCATCTCAAGCCATACTTTGATGGATCCGACTATACGTATTGAAAGTATAGAGTGGAGATATATTTGGATAGCGATGTGGTAGATCTTTGAGATATAGTTGCAAAAGAATGGAAGACTCCTACCAAGGTGGTTGATGGAAGTGAAAAATAAATCCTAAGTGAGGAATGGGTGGAAGCTTATAGAAGATCAAATGGAAGGAACAAAAGGGCAATGACAATTATTCTTAGCTCCTTGTCAAAGGAGGAGATTGGAAGAGTGCAACACTGCCTCAATGCCCATGGAATTTGGAAGTCATTGAAGAATTATCATGAAGGCACAACCTTAGTAAAGTCTAGCTATTAGAGATGCATTTGATAGAATATGAGCTATTTATGATGAAAAACAATGAAAACATCAATGATATGATTAATAAACTTTTGTCCATCACCACAAATATGAACAAATTTAGAAGATTACTCACCTATCATGAGGTAAACACGAAAATACTCAAATCTTTACCTTTTAAAAAGTTTGGTGTAAAGGTGTGTAATATTTAAGAGTCAAATCCAAAAATTGGAGAAACGCCAACAAATGTCCTCATAGGCAAGCTTCTTACTCATGAGTTGGCCTTGAAAAAAAATAAGGAAATGAAGAAGATGAGAAGGCAGGGGGACAAGAATGATAAAACATAAAAGAATACCCTAGCCCTTAAATCCTCAACTAAAGATAAAGAGGTTAAAGCTGTCTCAAGTCTTAATGATGATAGTGAAAAGGAAAAGGAGGAGCTAGCATACTTTCTAAAAGGACCAAGGAGCTGAGAAGGAGAAGGAAGGATAGAAAGAACTTTAAGAAGGCATATCCTAACCTTAAGGAAAAGAAGAATGAAGTGACTTGCTATTAGTGTGGCAAGCAAGATCACATTAAATATGATTGCCCCAAACTGAAGAAGAAAAAGAAGAAGAAGAAGAAAAAGAAGAAAAAGAAAAAGAAAAAGGACAAGGAAAAGAAGAAAAGGTTCAAAGCCACTTAGGATGATAGCACTAGTGAGGAGGATGGAGATGAGAAAGTGGCAAATCTCTATTTCATGACACAAGAAGACTCTTCTAATAAGGTAAGTTCTTCACCTCTATTTAGTGATAATTATGATGCATATGATGATGTAGATGATAAGCTCCTTGAAGCTCTTACTTTGAGATGTGATAAGGATAAGTCACAAATGAAAACTTGCAAAAAGAAATGCTTAAAACTGAAAAATGAGTTTAACTCATTAAATGAGCTTATAAGTGAGTTGAGAACTTCAAATGAAGAACTCAAAAAGTCTATTGAGAGTCTTACTAAGTCTTCATCTTCTTTAAATTCCTTGAAAAAGGAGAGGTAATTAAGCTTAAAAATTTTATTTTTAAGTTTCACAAAGGGAAGAAAGCTTTATATACACTAATTGTGTCTCAAAGACCTCCTCTAGTAAGACATGGTCTAGGTTTCAATGGAGCCTCTTCATCTACACCTCCTCTCACAACATTCATTAGAGCATTAACACCTCAAACATCTAGTATTGAGGTAAATGGGAGAAAAATTGCTCCTAACACTAAGCCTTTTATGCCTAAGGGCAGGGGAAAGGCACCTCAAGGCTTAAAGCCTAAGTTTAAAAAGGATAATCATGCATTCATCTACATTAAGAAGCATGCTCACCAAACACACAAAAAATTCTCTTATAGTCTTTATGCACATGCTCACACTTTTTTCATCATGGGATAAGAAGGCCTCCTATTCATACTAAAGTTATACATAGGAGAAATACTTACAAGTCTCAGTTTCAATGTCACTATTGTATGAAGTTTGGTCATATAAACATTTTCTGCTATATTATGAAGGCTCACCTCAAATTAGAGGACCCTTATAGACTTAACCCCTAAGGACCCAAGTATGCTTATGTACTTAAGCAAAGGTGATTTGTTTTTATTATGTAAGAGCGTATGGTAGCCAGCAATGAAGACAATGATTGGCATATGGATAGTAGGTGCTCAAAGCACAGGATGGGCAACAAAAAGCTATTCATAGCTATAAAAAAGAAGAAAGATGGCAATGTCACTTTTGGAAATAATGCCAAGGATAAGGTAATTGACATTAAAACAATTGGTAATAATGTTTGTTCACTTGTTGACAATGTTCTTTTAGTAGAATGTTTACAACATAATTTGTTAAATGTAAGTCAATTATATGATAAAGGTAATAAAATCACCTTTGACCCCAAAGAATGTCAGGTTACCACTTTGGTGGATAAGAAGACAATCTTTAAGGGTAAAAGGAGAGGCAATACCTACTTAATTAACTTAGATAATTTGGCTAACCAATACTTCAAGTATCTTGTGTCTCTTAGCAATGAATTTTGGCTTTGGCATAAAAGACTTGGTCATACTAGCATAGAGCTCCTACAAAGCTTATCTAACAGAGAGCTAGTAGAAGGTCTTCCCAAGCTAAAATTCTCTAAGGACAAGATGTGGACTTTACCAAATAGGGAAGCAACATTAAACTTCCTTCAAAGTAAAAAAATGTTGTAAGTACCTCTAGACCTCTTCAACTTATCCATATGGACTTAATTGGACCTATTAGGAGTGTTCGTTTGGGTGAGAAACATTATGCCTTTGTCCTAATTGATGATTACTCTAGGTTTACTAAGTTATCCTTTCTAGCTCATAAGAATGACACTTTTAATGCTTTTAAAAGTTTTGCAAAAAGAGTTCAAAATGAAAAAGGTTACTTCATTTTTTTTTATAAGAAGTGATCATGAAAAGGAGTTTCAAAATAGTATTTTAAAACTTATTTCTTATAGAACGAGATTTCTCATAATTTTTCTATTCCTAGAACACCACAAGAGAATGGTATTATTGAGAGAAAAAATAGGACATTAGTAGAGATAGCTAGAATTATGCTCAATGAGTATACTTTGCCTAATTATTTTTGGGCCAAAGCCATCAATACTTCTTACTATATTGCTAATCATGTTTTCAAAAGACCTATTCTCAACACTTCTTATGAGCTTTGGAATGTTAGAAAACCTAAGATTTCATACCTTAGACTCTTTGGGTGCAATTGCTACATACCAAGGACAATCTTGAAAAATTTGCTTCTAAGATAAATGAAGGCATTTTTTTGGGCTACTCCACCTCTAGTAAAGCCTATAGGGTATTCCAAAAAAGTACTATGGTTATTGAAGAGTCAATGAAAATTGTGTTTGATGAATTTAGTAAACTTGATCTTAGGAAAGGTTCTCTTATTGATAATTTTGTAGGTGGCTTTGAGAAGTTGAAGCTTGATTCAACTCTAAAAGATTTGGTGATTGATCTTGAGGATAACAAGTCTTTACAAAAAGTTGAGGAAACTCAGCCATAATAAGTAGAAAACCCAGCTCAAGAACTTTTTAAGGATTGGAGATTCTCCAAATATCACCCAAAGGATCTAATAATTTGTGAGACATCAAAGGGAGTAAGTACTAGATTTTAACTTCATGCATTAGATAATAATATTGCATTTGTTTCTTAATTTTAGCCAAAATCAATTGATGAGACTCTTGATAATGAAAGTTTGGTGATTGTTATATAAGAGGAACTCAATCAATTTAAGAGAAATAAAGTTTGGGAACTTATTCTTAGGCCTAAGGACCACTCTATTATGGGTTGCAAATGAATGTTTAGGAATAAGTTAGATGAGTAAGGGTTCATTATTAGGAACAAAGTTAGATTGATTGCAAAGGGTTACAACTAAGAGGAACACATTGAATATGATGAAACCTTTGCCCCTTATAGCAAGATTAGAGACCATTAAGATGCTTTTAGCATTTAGCAAGATTAGAGACCATTAAGATGATTTCAACATTTACATGTCATATGAATTTTAAAATTTTTCAAATGGATATGAAGAGTGTATTTTTGAATGGTCTCATTAAGGAGGAAGTTTATGTTGAACACCCTCATGGTTTTGAATCTTATACTTTTTCAAATTAACTAACGCTTTGTATGGTTTTAAACAAGCTCTAAGGCTTGTTATGAAAGACTTAGTTCATTTCTTTTACAAAATGATTTTGAAAAAGGAAAGATTGATACAAAAAACACAATCAAGATACACTCATTATACAAATATATATTGATGATATTATATTTGGTGCTACTAATGAATGTCTTTGTAAAGAATTTGCTAAATGTATGACTAGGAAATTTGAGATGAGCATGATGGGAAGACTCAAGCTTTTCCTTGGTCTTCAAATGTTGGACTAGGATGGTTAATCCTAAGTCTTGGACCTCTTTTGATCTTGACAAAGGAGATTAATCAATCCTAATATTTCAATTAAGTGTTGTTTTGTAGATTTAAGTCAGTCTTTTAAGTGAAAGTTGGATGGAGTTCATAATCTGCAAGAAGGCAAAATTCATCTAAATTCGCGATCAGTGACTTATAATTCGTGACCTCGACTTAGCTCAAGAATAGGATGAAACCAGGCCAGACGAATTTGCAAGCATCATCGTTGCCGCGATTCATCCAAAGATAGGAATGTCAAAGTCACAGACAAATTCGCGGTCAGTGTTGCATATCAGTCGCTACCGCGGATTTCATAGTGACCAATGAGGGAATCAAGTCCACAACCACAACATGCCAAGAGTCCCAGGTATCTGTTAAAGAACAAAATTCGTGAGGGCGACATTTTAGATAGTGATCGTAATTCAAGAAAAAGAAGATTATCTTTCAAACAGAAGAATTCGCCTCTTGAGTCGCGCCCTGTATAAAGAATAATTACGACCGTGACTTTTGTGGGTTGTTAGAAAGCAACGACTATATTTTCCTGATGGACTAATGAGGAGATGACACATGGACTAATTGTTAGACACAAATGAGATTTTTTGCTGCAATTTTTGGCTCCTGTATGAAAATTGGAATGTTGCGACCGCAAACCCTTAGTAGCGACCGTGACTCTCGCTTATTATGTAATTAATGCAAAATCTGCCTAGCATGATTTGGAGATTAATGAGCTTCACAGTGTAACATCTCTTTGGTGGGTATTGGCTATAAATACTCTCCCAAATAGATGTAAATGCAAGAGAATTCATTATCTTATAACAAAACTCTTGCACTTTTGCTACTCATTCTTTATATTCTTTAAGTGATTGTTTGGTGTGAGCATAAACACCAATTGTAATAGGTTTTAGTGTGAGACTGTAAAAACACTAGAGAAAGGTTTTAGTGTGAGCTTGTGAAAACAATTAAGAGAAGTTTTAATGTTATCCTTAGAAAACACTTGTAAGAAAGGTTGTTGTGTGAGCCTTGAAAACACAAAGTGTAAAAGTTAGGTGTGAGCTTGGAAACACTATTTTAAGTGAGTAAAACACCCAATTGCAGAGAATTGGGGAATGGACATAGGGTTGATTATACCTGAACCACTATAAATCTTTTATCTTCTTTTCTACACTTCTTTATCCTTATTTTAATTTTTTTATACACCAATTCAACCTCCCCTTATTGGTGCATAAGCCGAACAAGTGGTATCAGAGCCAAATCTCACATACAAGCCTTAATTGGGTGAGCAAAGTTCATGGCATAAGAGGGAATCCACTCACACCTCAAGCCTTACTTTGATGGATCTGACTATACTCATTGGAAGTATAGGATGGAGATTTATCTTGACACAAATGTAGTAGACCTTTGGGATGTAGTTGTGAAAGAATAGAAGCTACCCTCTAAAGTAGTGGATGGAATTGAAGAACTCATTATAAGGGAAGATTGGGTTAAAGCTCACAGGAGGTCAAATGGCAAAAATAAGAGAGCAATGACCATTCTTCTAAGCTCTCTCTCTAGGGAAGGGATTGGAAGAGTGCAACATTGCCAAACAACACTTGCCATTTGGAAGACTCTTGAAAACTATCATGAGGGCACAATACTGGTTAAATCAAGCCGATTGAAGATGTATGTGATGGAAATAAAGCTCTTCATGATGAAAGACCATGAAAGCATCACCAAAATGATGAATAGACTCCTATCCATCGCCATTAACATAAAGAAATTTTGAAGGACTCTCACCAATTATGAGGTGAACACAAAGATCCTTAAAATTCTTCTATTAGATAAGTTTGGTGCAAGAGTATGCAACATTCAAGAGTCTAACCCAGAGATTGGAAAGGTTCCAATGGATGTGTTGATAGGCAAACTGTTAACTCATGAGTTGGCCTTACAAAAGGATGAGCAAATGAAGAAACAAAGGGGGCAAGGAGAAAAATCAAAAAAAGAAAAAAGAACCTTGGCACTCAAATCCTCAACAAAGGAGAAGGAGGTATAAACAACCTCTAGTGATGAAGAGAGTGACAAAGAAGAAGAAGAAGAGCTAGCAATGCTCTCAAAAAGGATAAAGGAGTTAATTAGAAGAAGAAAAGAGAGAAGAAGCTTCAAGAAGACAACTCCTAATCCTAGAGAGAGATCCAATAAAGTCACTTGCTATGAATGTGGCAAGCAAGGCCACATCAAATATGATTGCCCAAAATAAAGAAGAAGAAGAGATGGGATAAGGTGAAGAAGAAGAGTTTCTCAACCACTTGGGATGACAACTCAAGTAAAGATGAAGAAAAAGGAGAAGTTGCCAACATTTGCTTCATGGCACAAGAAGACTCTCCAAATAAGGTAAGTACTTCATCCCACTCTCATTCAGATTTAGATGATTTAGATGAGATAGATGAAGAGCTTCTAGAGGCTCTTACTATGAGATGTGATAAATACAAGTCACAAATAAAGTCTTAGAAGAAAAAATGTCAAAAATTAGAGGATGATTATAAATCCCTTAATGATCTTGTAAGCGAATTGAGAGCATTAAATGATGAGCTTCAGAAATCTGTGGGAAATCTTTCTATATCATCTTCTTCATTGGCTTCATTGAGAAAAAAGAATGACTCTCTAAAAGGAGAAGTCATTGAGCTTAGGAGCTCATTCTCTAAGTTCCACTAAGGAAAGGAAGCCTTGGACACATTGATTATCTCTTAAAGACCACCTTTGATTAGACATGGTCTAGGCTTCAATGAAGCCTCCTCATCATCACATACTACTTTTGTTGGATCGTCAGAACCTCAAACCTCAAGTGTTGAGGTAATTAAGAAGAAAAGTGCTTCTAGCACTAAGCCTCCTAAGCCTAAGGGCAAAGGGAAGGCTATCCAAAGCTTAAGAGCTAAGACTCAAAGAGCCAACCATGCCTACATGTACAACAAAAAGCATGCTCATACTCACAAACAATTCCCTACTATTTCTCATCATACATGCACAAGCATGCATTCACATAATCAAGGTATGAGAAGGCCTCCTACTTATACTAAATTTGTGCATAGAAGAAAGAATCATAAGTCTAAACTCTAATGCCATTATTGCATGAAATTTAGGCATGTGAACATTCATTGTTTTATTAGGAAGGCTCACCTCAAATTAGAGGACCCTTTAACTCCTAACCTCCTAGGACCTAAGAATGCTTGGGTACCTTAGAAAAAGTGACTCACTTTTATTGGGTAGGGAAGTTTGGCAACCACCAAATCAAGCAATTGACATGTGGATAGTGGATGTTCCAAGCATATGAAGCTATTCACGACATTGAAGGAAAATGAAGGTTGAGATGTCACATTTGGTAACAATGCTAAGGGTAAGGTAATTGGCATTGAAACCATTGGTAAGAATGGTTGTTTCTTAATTGATAATGTTTTATTAGTTAGTGGCTTACAACATAATTTGTTGAGTGTAAGTCAATTGTGTGATAAAGGTAATAAAGTCACCTTTGATCCTAGGGAATGCCGAGTCACCACTTTAGTGGATGATGAGGTTATTTTTAAGGCTGAAAGGAAAGGCAATACCTACTCAATTGACTTAGACAATTTGACTAACTAATCTTTTAAGTGTCTTATGTCTTTAAACAATAAAGCTTGGTTATGACATAAAAGGCTTGGACATGCAAACATGGATCTTCTTCAAAGCCTACCTAAAGGAAAGTTGGTGGAAGGCCTTCCTAAGCTAAATTTCACTAAAGACAAGACATGTGGTCCTTGCCAAATGGGCAAGCAACATCATGCCTCCCACAAAGTAAAAAATGTTGTAAGTTCTTCTAGACCTCTTCAACTAGTTCATATGGACTTGATAGGACCCACTAGGAGTGCTAGCTTAATTGGAAAGCATTATGCACTAGTCCTAGTTAATGACTACTCTAGGTTTACTTGGGTGTCTTTTTAGCTCATAAAAATGATACTTTTAATGCTTTCAAGAGTTTTACAAAAAGCGTTCAAAATGAAAAGGGTTACTTCATTTCCTCTATTAGAAGTGACCATGGAAAGGAATTTCAAAATGAGTCTTTTGAAACTTATTGTTTGGAGAATGAAGTTTTTCATAATTTTTCAACTCATAGAACACCATAGCAAAATGTTGTTATAGAGAGAAAAAATAGAACACTAGTAGAAATGGCTAGAACCATACTCAATGAGTATTCTTTGCCAAATTACTTTTGGGCTGAAGCCATTAATTCTTCATGTTATATTGTAAATAGAGTTTTTAAAAGACCCATTCTCAATAAAACTTCTTATAAGCGATGGAATGGTAGAAAATCCAATATATCATACCTAAGAGTATTTGGATATAAGTGCTATATTTTAAATACCAAGGATAATCTTAGGAAATTTGATTCCAAGACCAATGAAGGAATATTCTTAGGCTATTCCACCTCTAGCAAGGCATATAGATTCTTCAATAAGAGTTCAATGGTAGTTGAAAAGTTTATGAATGTTGTCTTTGATTGTTGTCCCTAGGCACCAAGAAGGGGGGTTGAATTGGTAAATAGAAATTTTAAAACAGAGATGAAGAGAAGAAGAAAGAACAATGTAGACACAAGGATTTTATAGTGGTTCGGGCAAAACTATACCTACGTCTACTCCCCAATCACTCAATTGGGTATTTCACTAAATCAATGGTGTTTTCAAGCTCACACCCAACTTATTACAACTTGTGTTTTAATGGCTAACACACAACCTTACAACAAAGTGTTTTCTAGGCTAACACAAAAC
>CATIWR010067202.1:0-20543 GCA_949677035.1 Omphalea diandra | reverse complement strand
GAGCAATGTTTGCCTTGCTCGGTCACGACAAAAACAAAGCTATTGCATTTGCACTTGCATAGTCAATTGTTATACTTGCAATGTATCTTGATGATATTTGATTATAGATTATGCCATGAGAATTTGATTATTGTTTTTATTTACTGAGTCGCGACTCACCAAATCGCAATTATTTTTTAGATATTAAAGCATAGATTTTGGACACTTTGGTACATAAAGTTTTGCAAAGAGACACATGGAACATAGGTTGTCGGCTGAATTCCAACTCTCTCTCCTTGCGTCATGTACATATGTAGTTAGGGTCACTGGTCCTGACATTAGTTAACACATGTGTACATTAAATACATATGGGATGATAAATGTATGATGAATAAACCTTAATGTGTATGCATTTCTGAATATGAAATGCCATGATTTGCAACTAAAGATGATAGTTACAATTGGTGGTACGAGAGGATTCAAGCATATGCAAGGTAGACGTGCAATTTCTGTTGTGTTTGACATCGCGGGGGCGACAGATAAATCTCAGATGTTGAGTGCTCTGATAGGTACCAACTATAGCCACGTTGTGACGTTACAATTTGTGGTATCAAAGCTGATTTACAAATGAGAACAATGGGCATCACAATTATTGGTTTGACAAATGAATTTAGATGTTATAGTTTTTGTATCAGAGAGGGCTCAAACATACATGAAGCAGACATGCAAATCCCGATGTGTATGATATCGCGAGGTTGATGGGCAAATCCTAGATGTTGAGTGCTCTGATAGGTACCGATTGTAGCATTACAGATTGTGGTGGAAAAAAAATTAGTATCAGAGCAACATGATTTGTAAACACAATTGGTCATTACAGTTATTGGTATCAGAGCAAATATGAATACTGTCATTTCATTCTAAAAAAAGTTGACAAGTACTGCATGAGATTGAATTCGAAGAAGTGTGTGTTTGAGGCCATCTTCGATAAGTCATTATGGCATGTGGTCAATGAAAGGGTAATCAAAGTGGATCTAAATAAGGTAAAGGTTATTCAAGAAATGCACACACATAAAATAAAGAAGCAAGTATAAGGTTTCCTTCGTTACTTACAATACATAAGTCATTTCATAGCCACACTCACTCATATTATGAACTGATCTTCAAGCTGTGAATGAAGGATCAACTAGTGAAGTGGAATGAATAATGCCAAAAAGCCTTTAATAAAATAAAAAAATATCATATTAACCCACCAGTATTAAAGCCACCAAAGCTAGAAAAAAACACTAACCTTATATTTAACAGTAAAAGACAACTATTTTGGTGCCCTGTTAGCTTATGAAGATGAAATAGGCAACAAACATGTTGTGTTTTACCTTAGCAAAGAGTTGTTGTCTTATAAAGCGAAGTATAATTAGGAGGAGAAGACCTATCTGGCACTAGTTTGGGTGATGAGAAAGTAGAGACACTCTTTTCAATCATATTTTATGGAAGTGGTTTTCAAAACATTATTTGATTAAATACTTACACACGACCCCTTCCTTGATGAAAAAGTTAGCAAAGTGGTTAATCTTATTGATCAAATTTGACATTATATAGCTAAAAAAGTTATCAAAGAATGGGCAATCTCAAAGCATTTAATGTAATAGCCTTTCAAGGAACTAGAACTTAAACTTCCCAAATTCTCAGATGAAAGGCTAAGAGTGATTGAGTTTAAGGGATTGAGAGTGTACTTTAATGGAGTTGTAGGCAAGAAAGGAGCAAGTTTTGGGTGATTCTGATTTGATTAAAAGGAGAACTCTTCCTTGTAGCTAAGAAGCAAAATTACAAGGTGACCTACAATATGGCTAAGTATGAAGCATGTGCACTCGAACTTGAACTCTTAAAATAGATAAGGGTTAAAATGATAAAGTTAGTTAAGGACTCACTACAAGTTATTTCGCAAGCAACAAATTAATGGGAACTAAAAAAAGAATATTTGGGACCTTATTTAGATCATGTAAATGGATTGGTACAGATTTTTCAAAGGGTCGCATTCCATCATTTGTCTAAGGAAAAAAAATGCAATGGTTAATGACTTAACCATTTTAGTGTTTGACTGGGATGGGCTAAAGCCAATGCTTATGAAGTTGCTAATCATGCTTCAAGCTTAGGCACTATGTTATACGGATAAATGAGTGATGCAAGTGTCTATAGAGATTCATCCTTGGCATTTTGACATACAAAGGTATTTGAAGAGTAATGAATACCTAAAGAGTATGAGAATAAGGATAAAGATGTGATTCAAAGGTTATCATCACAGTTTATAATCTATGATAGGGTAATGTATAAAAGAATGTTCGACGGAGTTCATTTGCAATGTGTGGTAGAGGAAGAGACTGGCAGGTCATGGAGAAGGTATGCATAGGAGTTTGTGGCCCCCATATGAGTGGGAAAGTGTTGGTAAAGAAAATTATGAGATTGGGACCTTACTAAACCGCTATGGAACACGACTACATTCAGAAGGTTTGAAATTATCATGAATATCAAGTTTATGACAACCTCAGTCATTTACCACCAATTGAGTTATAGAATTTGACCTCACCTTATTCATTTACAACATAAGACATTAAAGTAATTGGAGAGGTTAGGCCAGCTCTTACAAGGGGGTATAGGTCTATTGTAGTAGTAGTGGAATACTTTTTGATGTAGGTGAGGCCAAAGCTTTTAGCAAGCTAGGTGCAAAACATATGATACAATTCACTGAGAAAAGCCTCATTTGCCATTATAGTGTGTTATACCATGTTGTCATGCATAATGGTGTATATTTCTAGGCAAAGGTCAAGGTTATATTTGAAAAGTACAAAATAGTCCACCATAGGTCATCATCTTATAGGATGTTGGCTAACGGGGTAGTGGAAGCGATAAATAAAAATGTTTAAAATATCATTGCCAAGATAGTTGAAATGTATAAAGACTAGTATGAGAAGTTACCATTTGCTTTGTAAGGTTATCAAACTATAATAAGAACATTGATTGGGATGACGTCGTACTTCCTAATATATGGGATAGAGGCAGTACTTCCAATTAAGTTAAAAGTGAAATCTTTTAGTAGTCTTGCTTGAATATGGTGTTCCTGAGTACCAATGGATGAGAAGTAGATTCAAACCATTGGCTTTGCTAGATGAGAAGAGATTAAAGGCCTTGTATCACATCTAATTATATAAGGCTAGAATGGCTTACACATTCAACAATAAGATTAAGCCAAGCATAATAAATGTTGGTGATCTAATGTTGAAAGCAATCCTACCACATACTCAAGATCCTTAAGGAAAGTCCAAACCGAAATGGGAAGGCCCTTACGTGATCAAACAAATATGCTCTGGGGGTATTATGAAGTTAGCTAATATGGTTGGGAATGAATCCACCGAGTCAGTGAATTTTGATAAGTTGAAGAAGTATTTCATATGAGGTGTGAGAAAAGTAAAATAACATGTTAAGGTGAAATTCTAAAAGGGCAGCTTAAGGAAAAGTTAGGGTATATATAAAAATAAAAATAACAATTAAAGAAAATAGGAAAGAAACAAAGAGAAAATCTATAAGCTTGCTAAGTCGAAAACTCGAAAGAGCAGCTTAGGCAAAAGTTAGAGCATACAAATAGAAGGAAGAATGACACAATCCTCATAAGTCGTCATGGTAGCACACAATAGATTCCACCATTAGCAGCTCTAATATATGTCAATGATAGCAATGCAAGACATCCACTCAACCCACTCGGCTCTAATAGTAGTTAGCCTCTATAGATGGTGATTGAATGATGTTGTACGTAATAAAGCATTGCCACCATATTTGGGGTAACCAATAGTCCCAACCTCTGTTATAACAATATCTGAAAAGAAAAGAAAAACAAAGAGAAGAAAAAAATAATATGCTCATTAGGTTGGAAACCGAAAAGGACGACCTAAGAAAAAATAATGGATTTGTTCGATTGATAACCCTCAAGTATAGTCCAGGAAAACATTAGGGCTTGAATAGAAGAAAAATAAAATAAAATAAAGATAATAAAATTATAAGAGAATTTCCCACTTGAAGTAATAATAGGCTCCATGTGAAAGAATCGCTAATACCAAGAGCTACTTTGTCCAAACCCACAATGGTCTAACTTAAGAACATCGGTATAAGGGTTTTCCCTAATTCAACTCCCTATGGAAATGTTAGAACTTATAAAATCAATCTCCCTATCCTCCCTTTGTAGTAAATACTCACCCATCAGAATGGTTGCAATAATACGAGCCTATGTCACCAAGCATGGCCTATAGAGGGGAAGCGAGTGAGGAAGAGAGCCATGACAATTTTCTCCTCACCTAATATGTGTTGGGGTACCTCCTCCTATAGCATGTTGAACAGCTCTGCCATCTTCCAAAAATATGTGTAATGTAACTAAAGCAGAGAAATTTGGTCTATATCTATAACATTATAGTTAAGAATAACGCTAAAGTTCTCTAATAGTTGGTAGATCTCTGCATCCCTAAATTGGAACATATGGATAGTGGAATCCCATAAATCACATGCCACCCATAGGAAATGTGCATCAAGATGGATAAAAGAGAGGTGACAAAGAGTTAAATGCCTACTTATGATTGATTAGGCCATATTCAGAGTGGGAGACACCTCAAAAATGTTATTGACATAGTTTAGAGGCTAGAAATGGTAGTTGTAAAGATTATATTCGAATTGGATATTTATAAAAGAAGACAAGGCTAATTAGTACTTGATAGTTGTACACTGGTTAATAGGTCTGTGTAGCCCCTGAGCAGGTCTGTACCACCCCCAACTCTTGAAAAATTTTAGCAGTCTTCCCTTTGTACCTTGGATATAAGCATCTTTTTGTATCTGCCCTAAAAAGTACATATATAAACAAGTATTGACCAATGGTTAAATAAATACTCAAAATGCATAATCAAAAGCTAGAATCATTCTTTTTCATATTTGTTTTACTAAAAAATCTCAGAGTTTGTCAAAAATAGAGGCAGTGTTACTTTGATTTATCCTAGAAAATCCTAAAACCTAAGCAAGTATCCAAAATTGAAAGTTTCAAATCGCCCCGTGAAATTGTACCATTGTGCAAAATATGAATCAAAGCATACTATATTGAAATGGGAAAGAAGGAAAAGAAAAAAATGTCCTAAAAGTTAAGAAGGGAGAGGAATCTCTAGGGCCCAACTATCCTTGCCTCTATAAGAAGTCACTTAGAATCCTCAGTCTCATGGTTTATCGCTACATATCCATGCTCTACGACTGCTTGAGCTAGTGTCTCAATTTTTGCCTTTACCTTTTCCAAATGTTAGTGCTTATCTCTAAACTTACGGTTCAAGCACTGGATTGTCTCTTAGAAGAAACACAAGGGTTAGGATAAGTATGACTTAAAACACACGACATAAAACCATAAACATCCATGCATTCATTGCTTTTGCTTTTGTTATGAGTATTTTTTTCTTACTAACCTGCATATAGCACATCCATTGTGTCGTGGCCCTCTTCAGGGCACTGATCATATCAACCATAGCCTTAGCCAGGATATGGGGAATTTGCAAAAAAGGAAATGTAAGAAGTGTTCTTAGTGACAATGCTTATTTCATAACCAAGGTACAATGAAGTAAAAAATGGAATAGTCACATGGTTAGTCTAAACTGGTGCAAACATGCAAATGGACCAAGTGATCTACGATGACATCATAGAACCTGTCAGTGAAGTCATATAAGACTCTGCTACACTATCTAACATAGAAGCTAGATTGCATACTACCATGAGCTCTATACTCTTTGAAGTCGATTTGCAAGCCAGTTTACGACCTTAAGCAATACAGTACCAGAAGTAAGAGTGAAAGTAGTAGATCTTCGAGTTCCTTATGTAGTGGTACCTTGGCCCCCACATTGGAGGATGATCCCCTCATCAACCATGTGTTGGGAAAAAGCCTATATAGCTGCCTCTAATCAAATGAGACTCCCGATAAGTATTATAATCATCTAAAACCTATAAAGGGTCCTGTTAGAGGCCAGCTGCTCCCCTAGTGAGAAATGTAATGCTGCAATAAGCTCCACACCCTTTAGATCCTTGTCTCGAACAAATTCGTGGATGGACACTATAGGATGGGTCATGCATCTAGGCCTTTACGCTAATGAAAGATACACTTACCTAAGTATCACTCCCAGATAGAGGGCCCCACAATCAGCCGACAATTATAAGAGATGGCTTATGCCTTTACCACCTCTAATGGACATGTGCCTATAGGACCCTTCTAGTCGAGGCATAGTTGTAATAAGGATAAAGGAGCATTGTAAGTATAAGAGTAGATAATAAAATAAATAATTATGACTTGTATAACTTTATCTATACAAGATGAAGTACCTAGTCAATAGTGATTGTGTTTAGACAAGCGCGTCTAATAACAATAAAGGACTCTAGGTAGAGGACACCACCCACTATGAGAAATAGAGGAAGCCAACCTCTGCCTCATCCTCAAGATTAATCCCCTGTAGTAAGCCTAGCTTAATGCCTTATTCTTGTTAACAAATGTGGCATAAATCCTAAAACAATGTAATAAGACAAAAACATAATAAAGGGATTAAGAGATACTCATAATAAGCATCCTCTAAGCACCACACATATATTCCTTGCCCCAAAAACACTGGATAAGGTATCAATATAGATACACTAGCACTGTAGAGCCATAATTGAAGCAATGGAGTAGGCTCAATGGTACTAGGCAAAGCTCTTATACATCAAAGGCATTCAAGAATACGAACTCGCGATAAGGCATATAGAAGGATGCATAATGCATGTTGGTCGATCACCTCATCAGAATAATCATCAATGACTTGGGGTGCGTTAGCTTAAATACTAGATCACGACACTATCCTACTCCCCTTTAGCTGGGGAACAAATTTAAAAACTCTCAATAGGTAGTCCTTGTAAAGTATTGGCTCATGGATGCCATAGTTTATAGGTGAAGGAATGCTCACAAAGTCCAAATCGATTAGAAATGCAAAGTCCCCAAGTGTGATTGTTAGTTATTCTATTAGGGGTAGATGAAAGGTATGAGTTGTGTCCATCTACCACTCGAGAAATGTGTGTGCCATCGTTAAATTAACCTATAAGGCCTCCTCTAGTAGAATGCATAAGAAAGTCCAGATCCTGATCCTCTCTAGATGGGCCACAACCTAGGGCTATAATGTACGAAGCCATTCCTCAGCAAGGCCCACAACTTTGCCTTCCTTCTGAAAGGCAATAATCCCCTACAAAAGAAAAGGAGTGGAAAAAAATTACAAATTTATCAAGGTCAAAGACAAAGAAATCAAAGAAGTCTAAATCTAAGGGCAAAAAGGCAATAAGTCCTACTCACTATGGTTTATTCGTAAATGTATAGAAGAATCATGAAAGTTATTTTCTAAAAAGAAAAAACATATATCTAATTCAACATCCACAAGCAAAGCATCATGAGACTAGAAGTTAACAAAATAGATAAATAAATAAATTATTCATAATTTTATTTATCTCAAATATATGCCCTAATTTTTCATAAGTTATTTCATTAATTAATGTTTATCTTTCTTTGTGTAAGTCATAGAATAAAGCCCAAGTACCCATAAAATTGAAGTAATCAACCAAACTAACAAACATAAAATAAAATTGCACTAAAAGTAAAGGGTGAGTGCCCTAGCAGTTATTTCTAAATGCTTTATAAGATAACCTAATGTTCGCAGGCAAAATGAAAATTTAAGGGCAACACATAAAATCAATAATGTCAAAATAGGCAGTGGATAAATAAAATTAAAAAAACTAAAAGGAAAGGTATGCCTACCTCCCAAGGCAACTATTGCAAGATGATGGTATAAATTATAGAACATCTGTGTGTCACTAGCTAAGGGGAAGCCGAGTGGGATCATCTTTGTGGTCGCACCCTTCAAGGGGCTCACCTGCGTGAACCTTGATTTGGATCATAACAGCTCTATAGCATCTAAAGTCATAATTTCTTTGTCATAGAACTCTTTCTGGACATCAAACATCTTATTGTCATGATATTTGACAATGGTAAACCCCCAAAAAGCTATGGGAACATAAAAGCTAAGTTCAAAACTTTGAAAGAGAAAAGGAAGAGAGAGAGGATAAATGACATAAATGAGGAGGGTCGCTTTCAATGGGGCATATATAGTGGATTAGGTCTATATAGCCTAACTAAACTATACAAGCCATATGTATGTATAACCATCTTCTATGCCTTACAACATTTATTAGACTAAAAGGCCCGAATTAGGCCTTGTGAGCCTAACTCTCCTTTTAGCCTTTCAAGCCCTAATTCCTTTTAACTACCCAAGCCCATATGTGCTCCTTTAAGTGCAATTCTCTCCCATTTATTAAAAAGGCCCTACCCCCAAAATTCAAAATAACTAATTTAATAAAATGCCCCTATTTTCACAAAGAGCCTCAAAGTAGCCAATTTATTAAAATGCCCTTAACTCCTTAAGAAAAGCCCAAATCAATAATTCAACAATCCGTGCCATCAAGCAAATTGCCAAAGTATCCTTGCCCATACCAAAGTCTTAAGGAGACATTTTTACCCTATGAATTATTCATCAAATTACCAAAATGCCCTCATTGCTTTAAAGCACCTAAGAGCACTCAAGTTTCTTGATTTGGTTGAAATTACCTAAATACCCCTCAATGACAAACATGACCTCCTCTAAGGCCTTAACAATATTTTCAAAAAAAAAATTTTCATGTTAGAAATGTCAAAGCGTAGGAAAACACTTCCTACATCATCTGGGCTTGAGCCTATTGCCTTGAGATAAAAACAAATCGTAAAACAACCAAGTTAGAAAAGATATTAATTCAGATTTATAAGTACCAAAAAAGCTCAAATGACACAAAAACCACCTAAGGGGCATCCTTGGGCTAGAACCATTAGTCATAAGGACTAAAACACTTATGGAAGGAGGAATACAAAACACCTACATTGCTAGAGAGCTATCATAACCACTTCAGTGCCTACTAGAAAACTATTGGAGCATATAAAATAACTAGTATTTATTATGAAAGGTGCTAAAAGAAACCCTAGTAATTACTAGAGAGCTACTAGAAGAATATAAAACACCTAGTGCTTAGTAAAAAAACTATTAGAAGAAATTGCAGTACTTGCTAGGAGCTATTGGAAGAATACAAAACACGTAGTATCTGCTAAAAAAGATACTAAAGAAAGTCTAGTACTTGTTAGAAAGCTGCTATAACTATACCAAATATACTAGCACTTGCTAGAGAGTTGTCAGCACAAGCTTTAGTACTTACTTGAGGAGCTGCTAAATACTTATATCCTTTTATGTCCTTACTAATGTTTACATTCCTTACATTACTTTGATGACACTTGTTTAAATAATCATTTCTCAAATATTATTTTCTAAGCCACAAAATAAGGGGCAAACTATAAGCATTAGAATATGGACCTCTAAATGTACAGCCTAATGATGAAAATCACTAAATACATTCTTATAAATGCAGGGGATTGCCAAAGAAAGAGATAAATGCCTTAAAAAACCTTAGAGAAGCCCCAAGCCATGCCTAAAATCAAAAGCCCAACACCAAGCCCACAACCAAAAGCCAAATTTGCCAAACTGAACAAAATATGTAGTATAGCCCATTTAGTAGGGTTATACAACCTAGAAATTACGGTTGCATAACTCATATCAAAAGTTGTGCAACCTTCCTTTAAATCCTAACCCTTGTAACCTTTTTGGAACTTGTCCCCTTTTAAACCCTAAGGTTGTATAAACCTTGACAGACGGATGGACAACCTAATTTAGGTTGTATAGCCTATGTGAAACCCTAATTCGAGGAAATTCATCTCTCTCTTTTTGATTAGATATAAACATTTTACAACTAAAACTAGTTTTAGCTTTGTGCACTCATCTATCATTTATAAATACCCCCTTTATTTGAAAGAGGGAGGCTTGGACAACCTTAACAAAACTCTGCCAAAATCTCTCCACCCAACATACTTAGTATAGAAATCCAAAAACCTAACTTTCCCTTATCACTCTTATGGTAGAACAATGCCTTTTCTCTTTATTATTATTCATTCCTTAAGCATTTAGAGGGATATAAATCATTTAGTGAGCCTCTAAGGGCAAGTAAACATTAAGGAAAGCATTCAAGATCCCCCTATTTTCCCCTTCTTCTACCATTTCTTATTTTCTTTTTATTTCTGAAATCTAAGAAGAGAGGGCTATATAGCCTTGATATAGGTTTTACAACCCATTTTTTTTGGGTTGTATAGCCTCAAATATGGGTTGTATAACCTTGTTTCCCTAGGAACAATTTTATAAACTCTTATTTTCTCATTTAAATTCCCCTTTGTCAGAGAAACTTTTTATGACTTTTTAGCAAAATATGATGAGAACAAATAGCTTAGGACCCTTATTCATTTCAAAAATGGAATCTTGAATAAATTTTAAATGGTTTTAGGATGTATTTTATGGTAATACTCCATGTTCCTTCATATTTTGATTAATTGGTATATTAGGTGTTCTATTTGGATTAGATCTAGTAGTAACGAAGAGAGGAACTTAAGTTTTCGAGGAGTTTGGGAATCTTATCATGATTATGGTTATTTTCAAGAATGTTATTAGCTTATTTTGGCCTTGTGATTTTCGCTTGTAGAGATGGCATTCTAACCTTTATCATGGTTATAGAGGTGCCTATGGATGCTATTCTCTTTCAGAGTTATGAGGAAAAGGGTTTCATAACCTTAAGATTCCTTTTTAACCAATTTTGCTCTTGGCCATTGAACATCCTCCAAAGTTTTTATATTTTATGTATATGTTTCTTCATGCTTCATAACTCGTATCGTGCGTAAGCTTATTATTATCATATTTTTATGTGATGTTGGGATGTGTTATTATGGACTTAGATATATGTTTAGGCACTTTGACTATAGAAATATGGTGAGAAGATTAATGACTTTTTTTTATTCCTTGATTTCTTTTTATTTATTTTAGTTACTAACTTGTATATTTTGTTGTAGTGTAGGTGTTTCACTTAAGTTTGGTAATGAATGATGGTCTCAATTATCATCTTTGATTATCATGAATAATGTTATATGCATATTATGTTAAGATGTATAGATATGTATGATAATCCCCATACTATGATACATGACCCCCTTCCCATTTTAGATGATTATGCTTAAATGGATGTATGGATATGCATGATGACCCCTACACCATGACGCATGACCCCACCCCCCTTTGGATTGATGGAATGATTTGATTTGCTTTATTGTTTCTAAATGCATGCTTAGGACTATTAATCATACTAATTAATAACTCGATTAAAATAATAAAAGTGAACTAAAGATATCCAAAGGCTGGATCCCAACATTTGAGCAGTTTTAGGTTGTCCAACCTTTTCCTTAAGTCATACCCAATCTTCAAACCTAATCTTTAATGGGGGTGAAGATGAATTGTGCCTTCTAATTGACTTAGATTAGGTTTTAATTTTTGCTTCCATGGATTATTATCCTGACAAAAGTTAGATGGTGACTCCACATTTCCTAAGAATAATACTAATGTATTATCTCTTGTTTAGTACCCTAATGACCATCACTTTGGACTTAGGGCTTTAAATTACATAACTCCTAAAAAGGATCTCTTATTGATCATCTCTTATTGATCTAAACACACAATATATCTTGGGGGTCATTACTAATGTAAAGACCCTCATCCTCTTAATCCCCCGTTGATTGATAAAAGGATGGAGTCACAAGTAAGATTCCACTAGTTTGAGCAAAATTATGAGGTGCTCACACTCCTCCATTAGGAGAGTCACTATGATATGAGTCTATGCCATCGGAGCATGGCGCCTCGAGGAATAAAGAGTCAAAAAGGGAGACATAAAAATATTCTCCTTACATAGGGAGTACGTGGGTACCTCATCAAATTGAAAATCAAACAACTCCATCATCTTTTTTATGTATGGGTAGTTTAGATATGGCAATGCCATTTGATCAATGCCTGTGATCTAATAATTGATAATGGCACAAAATTCTTTTAATAAGGGGCATATCTTAGGGTTTCAAAAAATAAAAAGAATGGGTAGTGAGATCTCATAAATCATAAATAGCCTGAAGAAAATCCAAGTTAAGTTATACTATGGAGAGGTATCAAAGGACGTTAAAACCTTCATAAGGCAAATTAGACAAACTTTGGCATGGGAGAGACTTTAGAAATACCTTAACCATGGTGGACAAGGTGAAAACAACAAATCTGGGTGTGAAAATCAATGAGGGGCTATTTATAGAAGAAGGATAAGATTAATAATGTATAACAACTTTGTATAATAGTACATGGTTATACAAACTACTTAAGCTATCTATACAAATAATTAATGGTCTATGCAGACAACTTTGTGGTTTGTACAACCCACTTTTCTTTAAGAATTTAAGGCAAAACCTCTCTTATATTTTGAGTTTTTTTATGTAATATCCCTATCCTTATTCATTGGCATTATCAAATGAATATATTCATTACCTAAATGATTTTAAATCCCACATGAACATATGCATTAGATAAATGATCATTTAGATTTTTGAATTAGATAAGCATGATGATGACACTTGCACTATTGCATTTAGGACACTTGAACATATATGTAATGTTTGTATAGTTATAGGGTAAATTATCTTATGTTATGTGCATATTATAGCATCATAAATAATGGTGATTTAGAGCTTATTTAAAATTATAAGGAGCATATGGAAATTAAGAGATTGATGCAGGTGATAAAAGAGTGAAGAAGAAGGCCTAAAAGAGAAATATTGAACTGCCAACCAATGGTAGTTAGACATCATTATTTTGTCTTATTAGGGTAGGTATACAAATTAAATTTGTCATCTTTGAGGATCAGATTGGAGAGCCAGAAATGTGAGGGAGTGCAAAAAATAGAAAGAAAGAAAGGAAGAAAGGAGGAGGAGGAGGAGGAGGAAGAAGAAGAAGAAGAAGAAGAAGAAGGTGAGGGAGAAAAGTGAGCTCGCTTGGAGGAAACCCTAAGCTTTTCTAGTTTTGGCAAAAGTAGTAAATGATTTTATATTCTTTTGACATGAAATTTCTCCCTTATAACATGTTAAATATTCATGATTAGGAAGAATTATAGAGTAATTTATTATAAAGCTCATGTATAAAGGTTGAAGCTCAAAAGAAACAAGAGTTGATTATGTTAGTTTCATTGTTTGAGCAGATTTTGTACCCATGATTTGAAAACCATATAAGAAGAATTATGGAAAGTGTAAAATATAAAAGTTTGAGCTTTATGTCCCATCTAAATTCATGTAAAATAGTTTTTCTTAATTTCTTTTTTGTGAAGAGATTTGGCTCCTTCATTAAGGTCTATTCATAACCAACTAAAATCTCTTCAGTCTTTTTGTTTTCATATCTTTTGATGATTTTATGTGCTCATTTAGACAAAGTGAAAAACAAGAAATTTGTAAGGTTATATACCCTCTAAATACTTGTAAAGTGGTTTTTCTCAATTTATTATGTGGAAAGATATATGGCTCATTGATTGTGATTGACCCTGAGCTCGATGAACCCTCATTAGTCTTTTAATCTTATTTTCTAAGAATTTAATGGTCATAGAATCAGAATTTGGTAATGTGTTAAGCTTAAAAGTTGTATATTTATGTCTTATCTACATTTTTGTAAAATATTTTTGCCAAATTTGTCATGGTTGATGATATATTTTCCCTTCATTATGAATGATTATCAACATTTTGTAAACCTGCTCACCCTGAGATCGGTCATTTGTTTTGGTAACTTTATAGACTGAATTGTATAATAAGTAAAACATGAAAAATGTTCCATTATATGTTTTGTAACTTTTGGTAAATTATTTTTACAATTGGATTTGTAAAATTTTAGATATGCCCAAGAATATAAGATGTGCTTAGATTGAGATGACATTGAAACACTACAAAATTTAAAAATTCACCACATTTTCTATATGCCTTATATTAACCTAAAATTTCAAATGTTGTTTCATTATTTATCTAGTTTATTGGAAAAAAAATAATCAAGTCATTTGGATAAGTATATCTAGAGTTACTATTGATAGTGTAGCAAGGTTAGGTTGCCATATAAGGAAAATATGTATAAACACTAGGTCCACTTGCATTGATCATGCCATAGTTTCATACCAAGCATTCACAATCATTTTGACATACTTATAACCATATATGTATCAAATGTTAGGATCTCAACATTTTAAGGAATCCCTAGAGAGAGAACCAAACCTACCATACAGGTTGGTCAGATCAAAGATGAATAGAAAGCATAATTAGATTCTAATATGTATGTGTGACAATTTTATGATATGATTATGTTCTATTACATGTATATGTGATTGAATTATTACATGTTACATGTGAATAGAAGTCAAGTGAAAATTATATACTCTTAATGATTAATTGATATACCATTATTGATGAACACTTGCATATGGAACTAAAAGGATGTTGTGACCAGCTTGTCAAACACTTGCAAATCACATGGAAAAGGGACCAATATGTCCACTTGGCACATTTTGTTGATAAAATAATTCACTTGTTTTATGTTGGCCAGTAAAATCAAATGTCACTTGAATCATATGAGTTCCTAAGAGTAGTATTTGTCATGCAAGGTCACCATAAAAATCAATATGTTGCATTTGCATTTGCATAGTCAATTCTTATACTTGTAATGTATCCTAATAATATTTAACTTTTGGTTACACCATAAGAATCTTATTATTGTTTTTATTCATTAAATTGTGACTCACCAAATCACAATTATGTTTTTCAGATACTAAAGCATAAGGTTTGGATACTTTGGGCATAGAGACACATGGACCACAAATCGTCGACTGAATTCCAACTCTCTTTCTCTTTGTGTCATGTACATATACCTAAATAGGAATTAGTTTATGGTCACTAGCCTTGAACATTAGTTAACATATATGTACATTAAATACATATTGGATTGTGTATGTATGATGAATCAACCTATATGTAAATGTATTTTTGGATATGAATATCATGATTTGTAAATGAAAAGGTTCATTACATTTAATTGCTTCGTAGCTATTGTAAAGAGCATGAATAAATGTGAATAAGTAAAAATAACATAACCATGTAATATAAATTTAGAGCCAAAATCAAAATTAGGCATCCATAGTGAAGAGATATATTAAAGCTTAGTAAAAATGGAGGTAAAATCACCTCAAGTTATGTCTTAAAAATCCTAACTATTTGATCAAGCATCTGAAATAACAAGGCTTTTAAAATTCCCTAAATATTTATCCTATAATACACATAAATATCCTAAGAGCTAAAAGAGTATTGATGTAATCATCAGATTTTGTGCCTTAGTATGTAAGTACGATGATGAAAACTACCAGGACTATTGCATAGAGTGTAAAGGGAATTGCAAAAGAAAGAATAACAAAGGCCTTAACAAGCCTTGGGTCAAGCCTTAAACCATTCCCACATCCACCAAGCCTAAAAGCTTAAATGTGCTAGGCTTGGTTTAATTGGTTGTATAACTAATTACTTGGTTGCATAACCAATCACTAGTAGAAGATTCTAGAACTCCAACCCCTATAAATAAATTGATTATACAAACCACTTAATTAGAACTTTCATGGCCCTTGCATATTGTGGATCATGAACGTAGTGTAACTAAAGCCATTCCAATTCTGGTGCACTTATCTCCTACTATAAATACCCCCCCCCCTAATTAAAGAAATAAGGGAAGAATTGGAAGTTCTAAGGTTACTCTGCCAAAATTACTGCTCAAAAACCCTAAATCCATTGAAATAAAACACTTGAACCTTTGCACCAAAGATCCAAGGCAGAACAAGGTCTCTTGTACTTTATCCTTAAGCAGTTTTCATTGAATTTTAGAGGGTAGAAACATAAACTAAATGTGTCACCACTCGAATTTAGATTGTGCAAGAGCTAGGAATGGAAAGGCTTACCCTAAACAAGCCTAATTGCTCATTGTTAAATCCCATCCCTAAGCTCTAATGCCTTCAATCTAAATTTTACACTAATTGGCCTATAACCATTTTTAGTTTTTTTTTTTTTTTGCCCCATTTAGATTCTTAGGATAATACAAATATGAGATAGGGATTCAAGCTACACTTTATCTTAAACGTTTCATACAAATAGTTACTTATGTTATACTATAGTCATTTAATTCATTTCTTATCATGTTATGAGCAAGGTAATCTAGACTCATCAGTCAATTCCTTTTTATTCTTTTCTTTACTTGCCTTAATTATGTCTACATCATTAAACATAAAAATCTCCCATTTAGACAATCCTAGAATTAGGGGTCCAGTTAAGGTCATTCTAGCTATAACATTCCTTTCATTATCATAAGCATTCAACATTAATCATACATGGGCTATAAATCTTAATATGCCTCAATATCATTTTCAATAATCATACAACATAACCATTTTATAGTACGTTAACCTTAGACATATACATATCATAATATTCATTACCTATATATAATAAACATTATTAAGAACACAATATATACTTAACATTTTCTTAATACATTTATAACTCTTCCAATGATACATAAACATCATTATTGTAGGCAACTATGAAGAAACAATGTAGTGCCTTGACAATATATGGTACAAAACTTAAAACCTTAATTTGTAACCTTTAACCTTTGGCCATCAATCATGATATTAATCTTATGCTCAAGGTATAAAACAATCTATATGTGAAGGGGATGAGCTCTTTATAGGAAACTTAATGAGTAATTTATATTATCTAAATGCATGTTCATATGCCTTTACATGAATGCATCTCCAGCCACACGACACATCATCTACATACATCATTTATATAGTAAAATATTACATACATGGATAGTTAAGTCCATATGAATACTTACTTGGTTTACTTATATTTCTCATACAAAAGAGTTGTCTAGCTAGCCATGCGCTTGAGGGAGAGTTGCCTCACTAGCCATATTTTTCTCTTACACTGGAGAGTGTCCTCACTAGTCTTGTCATGTATGCATAATGTTACATTCACTTCATATAGGTTGTATTCCTTGTATAGCTAACTATGACTCTTTAGATTTCCACTTCATCCTTGAACTATTGTCACATCACATAGCATTTAAACATAACATTTATATCATGTCATCTCATTTCCTTCATAAAAATGCATATGACTTTTATATTAGCATATCTTTGTCTATTATGGCTTATACATTTAAACTTATGATGCATGTATGTAATGGACAATGAAAACCAATTAAAATCATTCACCTCTCATTGCTAGCAATAACTTTTCCTTGTTTTGGCTTTGCTCTTTCTCTATCTCTTTGCCTCAACCTTACGAGTCCTTAGTTCTATCCTTAATTGATTTTAATTATCTCACCCCTAATCATAGACATCCATTAGATTATTACTATAACAACTAAAATATGGAGAGTTATTCAAACTCATCCATAAAACACATCACATATATCATAATGGAGCAAAAGCTCTTATAAGGATAATGATGTCCTAAACACCAATCAAACATGCAAACATAACTTTCATTTACTCTAGCTTAAAATATAACTATCATCCTTCTTACTTAATTAATTGTCACTACTTCTTTTTTTTTTTTTTTTATCTCATTCATGGTATCAACATTAACATCATCATATAATCATATAGTAATAAATAGTTAGAATCCTTAACTCATTTTATAATCATTAATTTATACTCTTAAATTCATCAACATATTCATTCCTTATCATAAACCATCCATATATTCATTAAAATGTTCATGTATTATCTTACCCCAACTAAATGATTTTCATATAACACTAATCATAAGGTCTAAAGTGTCAAGAAATATCAATAAACTCAATTTAACATCAATTCTTTTCATAAACATAATTCATTTACATATGGACTTCTTAAAACCCATTAAGACATCAATATTTCCACCATCTCAACCAAGGCGTAAAATACCATTCGAGCTTGAATTCTCATCTTAAACATAAATAATAGGATGCTAATTAGCATTGAATAACTCAATAATCATAAAGAATTCATGCTAATTAGCATTTAATGACTCAATAATCATAAAGAATTCTTGTAATCAATCCATATTGCATTTAGTTCAACTAAAGTGTAAAACACTAACTAAGCTCAGTTCTCTTATTATTAATGAATACAAGAGTGCTAATTAACATCTAATTAACCATTAGTCATCAAGAATTAAAAGAAACAACTCATATGTTTCAATCACTTTTATAACTCCTTTTGAAGACAACATCACATTTCATGTCAAACCAGTACCAAACTTCATCCCCACATCATCATCAAGCTCAAAAACACTATAAACGCACTTATTCAAACATAGAAAAATATATAATAAATATGGAAGATTATAAATTACTTGAAATAGGAAGGAGAAAGTCACCTACTCGCTTAAATTATCAATTACTTGAAATAGGAAGGAGAAAGTCACCTACTCGCTAAAAAGATGGACAAAGATGGATGAGCAAACTTAATTTGGTAGTCATGGATGAATGAGAGGTTTTGAAGAGTTTATTAAAGTTTTGGACTGCAAAACTAAGGAGAAATAGAAAAGAAGTCATGTTTAGTATGAAGATAAAGAAGAAGAGCATAAAAAGGCTAAAATGCCCAAATAGAGAATTTTAGAATAGTCCATCGAAAATACTAGTTATGACCCATAAACTTATGCCTCCACCCATTTGTCCTTTTTCACAATATATTTAAAACACCATTTCTAGGCATGAAGAATAATGGAAAATGGATATAGAGTCGTGTCTAGATAGAAAATAAAAATAAAAGGGTGTGAAAAGACTAAAATGCTCCAATAGAGCATTCAAAACTTTCTTAAGCTTTGCTTCCAATATTCTGTTCCTTTCTTCTACACACATTGAATAAAAACTCTATACATCTAAAATACAACTAGAAAAATTATTATAATTTCATTTAAATGTACATTAGGCACACACTAAGCAAACATAGGCAATAACATTAAGGTAAGGCAGTTATGCAAATATCTAAGACTTTCTTCCTTCTTGCCTTTAAGACACTTCAAACACAAACTTTAGGCATCTAGAATACATCTAAAACACTTCATTAACATGTCATTTCAAGATAAATTAAGCACAATTACATGCCTTAGTAACCATCGAAAATCACGCACCTAACTTAGCTTATACTTTAACTTATTCATGCTTTTTCATTTCTTTGAACATATCATTTAACATAACTTCATTCCATACAAAATATTGACATATTCTTCATTATTAAACCTCAAACTCTATTATTCATTAATGTTTATTAATTATCATTACTTATATATGCAAACTTATACTATTATTGTGCCCTAGGCCAATGTTTGTAATGGATATTTTTTAATAATGTCATGGTTACAATTTTATTAAATATCTCTTTTATATTTTATTTATGGCTATATTATAATTTTCATGAATATTTAATTTTACCTAATGTCATCAAGTATGCAACTTAATAGTAAAACATTTAGGAGTAAAGAATTATATTCTAAATTATCCCTAGCCTATCATTATCGTTAGGATGATAATGAATAAAGATTACTATGTGTTTGACTAATGACTATGTTTTACTAGTTATAGATATATGATATTAAGTTAAACATATAGATACATGTTTAATAAACATTGTAGTGAACCAACCTACTATGAGAACATTACATGGATTAACAGTCATAAGTGATTATCATGCAATAGTATTAACGTAACCCTCTGACCTAAAAATCTCCATAGATTCCAATATGATGAACTTCATGTTTTTGATATAGTCCACTGTTATCTTTAACCAGATGATCATATAGGCTAATATTGGACATGGAGTAAATCATATAGAGGAATATGAATGATTGAGAAGGAATTTGTCCATGATATATTTTTATGAAAAATATATCTTTGGGCCTCTCAATAAGTTAGACTGAAGAGATTACATGGTCATGCGATAATGAATTGATAAAAATTATAAATTTCATTTTATATCAGACTACTTAAAGATCGAGAAAAAATTGAACTATATAAGGATGAAATTACCCATGCCTTATGTTCAATTAAGATATAATGCGACAAAAGGATTCTAGTACCATTGATGAAATAAGTTAAGGTCAGATTATTAACCTTCACATAATTTGGGTAGTCATAATATCTTACTATAGACCACTTATAACTTGTAGGTCAGAAATAGGTTTTGTGCCACTACCAATATTATGTGAACCTACAGGATCGCACACATATAATAGACCCAAAGTAAAATTGGGTTTATTGCTCTCTCTATTTATAATTGAGATAATTAAAGATATTATTTGAATTATTTTAGATATTTATTTCGTTTTTAAAAAGATTAAAAAATGAAATTGGATATTATTTTTATCTGTATCTTTTAAGATACACAATTGACATAAAATATCTTAATAATCAATATATATATATATATATATATATATA